>MU225461.1:189321-200972 GCA_018584345.1 Thuja plicata
AAAGTTTCTAATAACTGATTCCCCCCCCCCCCCGCTCTCAGTTATCCCTGAAGTATTCTAACACTTTTAACACCCAAACCGCTCACTCGCACAAATGATCATGACTTGACACAATCTTATCACAACTGCGCGATTTTACAATCTGATGACTTGTCACCCACTCACACAACTTGAAAACATGTTAAAAGACCAACATGATTGAGTGAAAAATACTTAAACAGAACATAATCAATGAATTTTGACCCTTTATGCATGGTAAGACACGAGATTTAAAACCAGAAAGGACGGGAAAATAGTTAATGCTAGAAATTTGAAAATTTTCCTGGTGCAGTGTTAACAGAAGGTACATTCACTCATGTAAGATATTCAAAATATCTCAAATCATGAAGCCACCAAGATGTGCGCACCCACGAGACAGATTTATTGTTAAGCCCAAAGATGATCTCTTCCATGCATTTTTCATAGCAAGGTAAGAAAACAAAAGAAAACTCCAACTAAAGAAACATGAATTCATAGCACACTAAACAAGAGGCTCTCTAAAAATAATGAATAATGCAAGCATATATTCAATAATTTCTCATAGGTAGCAGCAATTGACACACTACGAATGAAGCACCAAATTTAAATCTTTATTACATTAATAATCCAACCCTTTTGCATTTCTTTTGATTAAAATATATAGAGTTTTGATCTACAATCTCTGAATGTCAAAATTAGGGCATCAGAGAGTCTAAATTTATGAAAATAAACTAAAACTAAAACTTTGCTAAAATAAAACCATTGCTAACTGATACTCAACAACTTGCATGGATTCTAAATCCATTTACAATTAGTTTGTCCATGCAAGAAGGATCAAACTCACAAAGAAAAGAGAGAGAAAGAAGATAGGGTTTCTCTGCATGGAACTGAAGTCTTCTTCTTGATCTTGGAGTTCTCCCTTGTAATCTTCATCTGGGGTTCTCTCTATGGTGGGAATTGACAGGGGACCCTTAGTCCTTGAAAAACAAACTCTAGTTGGGCACCCATTTGATCTAGAGTTCAAACTCCATGCAAAAAAGTGATCTCCTTGGAAAAACCCAGAATTTTAGACCCCGACCTCCCCTCCGAAAATCTCCAAGTGTCAAAATTTGCTTGGAGGAGTCAAAGTTTTGGCCCCTTCAGAGGCTGAAAGGTTGAAAATGCCAAGAGGGCCAAAAATGCCAAAAGGGCCAAAAAGGCCGAAAAGCCAAAATGCTAAAAAACTTGCCTTTGGAAAAATGGATAAGTATGGATCCTTATGACTCCAAAAATTTCATACTTTCGAAGTCTGAAAGGCCAAAAAGGTTATCGGAGTCTGAAACTCTGAAAAGTCCCGCAAAGATCTAGAACTTTAGACTTTTAGACAGTATAATTCTAGCAAAAAAATTAGAACTTCTAACTTTCAGACAGTGAAAGTCCAGCAAAAATCTAGAACTTCAAACTTTCGAACACCGAAAGTTTAGCAAAAATCTAGAACTTCAAACTTTCAGACAGCGAAAGTCTGAACTGCGAAAGTGCGAAAACTAGCCAAAAACCTCGTGACTTGAAAATGAATAAATTAAAAATGAATTTTTGGTAGGATCCTGGGGTGAGCTTTGAAAAATCTCTTTGCAACTTCTTTTACTTCATCAGAACTAAGCAACTTCATAAATTCAGCTTTCCCTGTTGCCTCTCCCTAAACCCAGAAAGACATGCTTCAAACTTCTGAACTTCCCCAATACCATTCATGATTTTATTCATATTTTCTCTGAATTGGAATATTTGTTGCAAATCTTTTTCTGTGTTTGCATGCAACAATCATTCCTTTGAGGTGTTTGAATGATGTTTCCTGTGGAATTGATTTCATGACCTATGTCTGTGTTGGTGATCTCACCGTGTAAATTTCCCACCTTAGTGGGGGATGTGGTATCCTTTGAAATGGTACTTCATTGGCAGAGCTATTGTCTTTTTCAGAATTCTTTTCTTTGGTTGAGGATTTTGCATCTTTGTATCCTACATGCAAATGTATTTGTTAGCATTATGTTATTGAAAACAAGAAACTACTCTAAGCCACCACTCTTACGACAATCCAAATTACAAATTCAAACCAGAAAAACTATCAAAACTACAAAAAATTATATACAAAAAAGGGGGTCCCCATTAGGCCAAGTGGCCAAAATGGGGCATGCGTTGTGGACCCACAACAAATAGCCCCAAAAAAAGGAGAAATGACCAAGCCATTTCTTTATCAGCAAACAACTTCTGGAAACTCATCTTGCAATAAACTGAACCCAAGTACCCCTCATGGAAATATTCTTTTTCCAACTCTCAAAATTGAAGTCTTTTGTTGTTTCTTCCTATGTGTGCACTTGTGTGTTCATTCCTTTGACATTTTGATGAAGATAACTTAAACGAATATCAGCCAAAACCAACCTTCACAATGTTGACAAGGGCTTCCTGGGAAGAGCTTTGCTGCGAGTCAGGCGTCTATAGCCCCAACAAAGTTTCCCCCAAACCCAATCTAACCTTGCTCTACTGCCAGTCAGGCATCCATAGCCCCAATACAGATTTCTAGAGTCACCCTTCTTTGTCTTCTGATGATATTTGAAGTAGAGGTATTTGGAGGATTCTCTCTTTGGAAGTATTTCTTCTTTCTTGATTGGTGACTGGTTTGGGCCACTTGTGCTTAGAGTATGCTACTTATTGAATTCCTTCATTTTATTGCCTTTGATAAACCGGGGTAGCGCTTAGAATGTGCTACCTTGGTATAAGATTCTAATCACCGTAGCGACCATTTCTTTGAATGATTCATTTTGGTTTCACATTTTTCTCCTTTTTGTCCTCTCTTTCCTTACTCTTTTCTTTTAGTCAAGTTGCAGATGGAGAAGGGTTTTGGGACTTGTGGGTACCCATGTCAACATGATGGTGTTGGCTCTAACTAACAACCGCCAAAGAAACCAATGTTTCCAATGTCATATTTTAATGTATATCTCGTGATTTAGGATTATCAACATTGAACATCACTTTGGTTTCCAAAAAAAGGTATCACCACTTCTGATCCCCGTGTACAGCTTCTTGCAAGATACATCTCTTTAGAAATTTTGACTAAGAAATACATCTACCTCTCATCGAGGACTAGTTGGGATGGACCACTTTTCAGAAATAGCCCCGACAAAATGCACTCACTCCCTTGACACAACAAATAGACGCGAGAACACAAAAAAAGAAGAAAATAAAACCAAGACAGACACCTACCTAAACAAAACTAAAGACAAATTATATACAATATATTTAGAACAAAAAGCATATGATTTACTGGTTAATTTATTTTCCTCTCCATTTAGTAGCAATAACGTGCCTTGTATTGTTCTAAGGAATGCAAACTCATCTTTGTACTCAGAAAAATAAAATTTAGAAAAGTTTTGTTAAAATTCTGGGTACCAATTGTACAAAATCAAAAGTTGTGGCAACTCTCCATGATCATGGTTAATCCACAAACAAGTTTTTTCACCGTTAGCATCCTATTTAAATTGGAAATTATCAAAATCTAAGGGATAGTGGGGAGATACAACCTGATTTAGTGAGTTCCCAACCATGGGAGTATACACACACAACATGATTTATTTTTCTAGAGGTCTTAACTCAGGGTACACCACTCCATCCTCCTCAAGTACATGCACACCATAAGAAGACATAGGCATTGGTGATGTACTATACCAGTCATTACAACAAGGCTCAAAAGGAAAAACATCAAGACTATGATCCTTGCTATAATCATCATTAGGCCTAAATAATGAATCATCACATTTAACCTCATTAGGACTAACAACTCCAACCATAAACATGGTGTTTGAATTGTAAGAACCATTAGTATCAGAAATCAAATAATTTTCTCCCTCAAGCTTTAAAGAAACATGCTCAAAATTGCCCTTACCTTCTAAAGCAATCTCCTAAGCTAGCATGAAGTCAGGACAACTTACTTCTGGATGTAGATCAAATAGATGAACTCTACATGAAGTGGCTACTGCAAGGTCTGATATATGCATGGAATACCCATAAATGGACATTTCTTTACTAAAAAATGATACGAGATCAAGCACTTTATCTACCTTATTCGATGATAGAGAGAGAGAGAGTCATCTTTTTTGTCGATTGTGAAGTCCCTCATTCCATGTTGTTGGCCATGTGTGAGTGTTGTAGACCCTAGGACAATGCTTTGATCATCCTTTTGAACATCTTGTATCTCCTCTATTTGATTTTCATCATGATTAGCATTCAAATAATAAAGGGCACCACCACTCATGATTTAATGAGAATAGACTTCTTCTTTTTCATTTATCATGAAAATATCTATGAATGTGCCTATAATTTCATTCTCTGTATCATTTTGAATTTTCTCACCATCATTCTTTTGTATGTCGATCACTTTCACTTCCTCATCAGGCAAGCTAGTATCTTCTAAAGTCTCACGGGTTTGATCACATTCATCTTCTTCCTTCCTTGATTGATTATCTCAATGATCCTCTATAGGAATTAATACTTCTTCAATGGTCATCTTTCCTTTCAAAAAGAAGTCCATCTTCCCAAAGAAAACAAAGAAATCCACCTCACAATGTTGATTTGTGAGGTGTATCCTGCATCTATCCATCCATGCAAAATCAAATAATGTCATAGCAATACCCAATTTTTGCAACCTCTCATTCAATCTACTTCGCTCAAGTGGAATATCCACCCAACAGAGATTATGAGTATCTTCATCTTCAATTTTTGAACCTTTATCAACCTCAAAAGAGTAATCAAAATTACCTTGTAAAGATGTCAAATATTTCTTACTTGCTGATTGTTCGTGACCATAATTTTGGGGCAGCATTGAATATGTCTCATCCTCTTGGGTTCATTTGTCATGTCTTGATACCTCATGACTGATATTTGCAGAAAAATCATTTGGTAACTTGATTTCTTGATTGTTGTAAAATTTTAGACCCATTTTATCTACATTGTTGCACCTTTTATCATGCTCATATGGCTGGCCAGCAAGCTCTCCATCTAAATAATCATCATGGATCGATGCCTCAAGTGTTGTAGTATGACAAGAATATAACAATATAGTCAAAGGAACATCATTAGGAGATGAAATTATTGCATCCAAGGTTTTAGTATGATAATTTTAACTCCAATTCTGATCTTGAAAATGATTGGTTTGATTCTTTCTATTGGCTGATTGCTTCATGTGGATATCAGGTGGGCTGTAATTGGTTGCCTGGGATGATTGCAGCTGATTTGATGTGTTAACTGGATTGATATAGGGCTGCAATAATTGGCAACATTCAATCAATTGCATATTTAAGCTTCCATCTGGACCATTTGTACCATTTGTAACATCGCATCCACATTGTGCCAAGAAAATATCATTGCTGAATGCATCATGTAAGGTAATCTCGCCTAAAGATCTAACTGATCTTGCAAATGAGACATCCAAACACCATAAATAATTTTCTTTTAACCTCAAATCATGCAAAATCCTTTATTAATATTGGAGTCTTTGATACATGAGAAGGAATCAATCATTAAATTGGGCAATAGACTCTTGAGGCATCCTTCTTACAAAAGCAAAATAGAATACAGAATATTGTGCACTCACATTGAGATCAAATTGAATTAAGAATAAATCCTTTAATTCAACCCATGAGAAAATAGAATTGGATGAAAGACTCGTGTACCATTGGAGTGATACACCTTTAAATGTTTTTACAAATAGATTGAAAACAACATCTTCATGTTCAATTTTAAGAAAAAGCATTAGATCCTTGCAAATCCTTACATGGTTTGCAACATTTTGCCCATTATTGGGGAAGAACAAGGAAGCCTATTGTGTGCATGTAAAGGAATCTCATGGAAACCTCCTGGTATACACAAAGGACTACCCATTGAAGCTAGATTTCCTCAAGATCCAACCCATTCAAGTCTGCATGTAACCATGAAATCCTTTGATTTTCCCTCCTTCTAGCACCACTTTTGTTGGCGTGATGGTGGAGGGTTTGCATACCACCAATACTTTGATTTTTAAGTTTTTTTTAGAATGAGATTTAATTTGGCCCTCCTTCTAGCACCACTTCTATTGGTCTGACGATGGAGGGTTTGCATACCATCAATTATCTGATTTCTAAGTTATGATTTTGGTTAATGGCTGTGAGGACAGTCGGGACAATGATGTGTGATTGTTGTCCAAGTGGATCCTATGGCTCAATGTGATGGTGAGAGGGGTTGTCCCTTGATTTTTTCTTTGTCATTGCCTGCTTTATGCTGGTGGGTGAGTTCAAGGAACTCACCTCCTTTTGGAGATGATCTCAACACTCACTCAAACCGTTCTAGAGAGAAAGATCTAATGTTATCCAGATTTTCAGTCTTGAGGCCCTCCTTCTAGTGCCACTTTTGTGGAGCATTGTTTTTACACAATCCAACTTCCTAGGATCTCAAGATTTGATTTCCTCTCTTGAAAGAAAAATGGGGTTACTCCCAAGGGTCTCTGGGGTCGGGTTACTCTCTAAGACAGGATGTAGTAGAGAGTAGAGTAACGAGAAATAAAACAAATTACTAAAAAATGAAATCCTACAGACATAAACCATTGTAAACTCTTCCTTGCAAATTGAATGATGGGGATATTTGGATCAAACTCACGAAGCACAAATCAGACAAAGTCACAATTCACTACCCCACAGATGCAAGCATTTGGAGAGAAGGTACATTCACTCATACAAGATATTCAAAATCTCTCAAACCGCGAAGCCACCAAGATGTGCGTACCCACGAGAAAAATTTATCGTTAAGCCCAAAGATGATCTCTTCCACGCATTCATGACAGCAAGGTAAGAAAACAATAGCAAACTCCAACTGAAGAAACACAAATTCGAAGCACAATAAACAAGAGGCTCTCTTAAAATAATAAATAATGCAAGAGTACATTCAATAATTTCTCATAGGTAGCAGCAATTGATACACCATGAATGAAGCACCAAATTTAAATCTTTATTTCATTAAGAATCCACCCCTTTTACATTGCTTTTGATTACAATATATAGATTTTTGATCTACAAACTCTGAATGCCAAAATTAGGGCATTAGAGAGTCTAAATTTATGAAAATAAACTAAAACTAAAACTTTGCTAAAATAAAACTATTGCTAACTAATACTCAACAACTTTCATGGATTCTAAATCCATTTACAATCATTTTTTCCATGCAAGAAGGATCAAACTCGCCAAGAAAAGAGAGAGAAAGAAGATAGGGTTTCTCTGCATGCAACTAAAGTCTTCTTCTTGATCTTGGAGTTCTCCCTTGGAATCTTCATCTAGGGTTCTCTCTACAGTGGGAAATAATAGGGGACCCTTAGTCCTTCAAAAATGAACTCCAGTTGGGCACCCATCTGATCTGGAGTTCAAACTCCATGCAAAAAAATGATCTTGCTGGAAAAACCTAGAATTTTAGACCCTGACCTCCCCTCCGAAAATCTCCAAGTGTCAAAATTTTCTAAGTGTCAAAATAAAAAATTGGAGGAGTTGAAGTTTCAGCCCTTTTAGAGGTCGAAAGGCCAAAAATTCCAAAAGGGCCGAAAAGGCCGAAAAGTCTAAATGCTGAAAAACTTTCCTTTGGAAAAATGGCTAAGTATGGATCCTTATAACTCCAAAATTTTTGGACTTTCAAAGTACAAAAGGATGAAAAGGTTATCAAAGTCTGAAACTCTGAAAAGTCTAGCAAAGATATAGAAGTTTGGACTTTTGGACAACGGAAGTCCAACAAAAAAAATAAGAACTTCAGACTTTTGAACAGCGAAAGTCCAACAAAAATCCAGAACTTTGGACTTTTGGACAGTGAAATTCTAGAAAAAATCCAAAACTTTGGACTTTCAAATAGTGAAAGTCCAGCAAAAATCTAGAACTTTGGACTTTTGGACAACAAAAGTCCAGAAAAAATCCATAACTTCAGACTTTCGAACAGCGAAATTCTGAACTGTGAAAGTGCAAAAACCAGCAAAAAACCTCATGACTTGAAAATGGCTAAGTCCAAAATGACTTTTTGGTAGGATCCTGGGGTGAGATTTGCAAAATACCCTTGCAACTTCTTGGACTTCATTAGAACTAATCAGCTTCATAAATTTAGCTTTCCCTGTTGCCTCTCCCTAAACCCGAAAAGACATGCTTCAAACTTCTGAACTTCTCCAATACCATTCATGATTTTCTTCATATTTTCTCTAAATTGGAATATTTGTTGCAAATCTTTGTCTATGTTCATATGAAACAATCATTCCTTTGAGTTATTTGAATGATGTTTCCTATGGAATAGATTTCATGACCTATGTTTGTGTTGGTGATCTCACCATGCAAATTGCCCACCTTAGTGGGGGATGTGGTATCCTTTGAAATGGTACTTCATTGGCAGAGTTGTTATCTTTTCTAGAATTATTTTCACTGGTTGAGGATTTGACATCTTTGTATCTTGCATGAAAATGCATTTGTTAGCATTATGTTATTGAAAACAAGAAACTACTCTAAGCCACCACTCTTACGACGATCCAAATTACAAATTTGAACCAGAAAAACTACAAAAACTACAAAACATTATATACAAAAAAGGGGGTCCCCATTAGGCCAAGTGGCCAAAATGGGGCATGCGTTGTGGACCCACAATAATAACTATAGAGGAAATAAGTCTCATCGCTCTCCAAAAGCCCTAGCTATGCACAAACTATTCTAGAATGGATCTTGACCCTGGACCAAGTACTACCTATGCTTGCATAGAATTCTGCTATGTTCAATTGATGTACTGCTAAAGGAATTAAAGAATAAATTAGAGGTCACTATAGTATTCTAGTATTGTAGTATTGCACCTCCCCTGGTTATGTTGACCTACGATAGCACAGGTTAACTACAAATTTATTTAGTCATTTTCCTTCTAACATCTATTTACTCTCAACCTTACACAAAGGGGCCAACATATTTAATCTGCAATAATGGTGAATTTTGTTTATAGGATTGTAGTTAATATTGTGTAAGTGGCATATAACAATCCACTATCAAAACATGTGGTTTTCCTTGACAGTGTTATTTTGATTCAACCTCAAGGCATTAGACATTTCTACAGATAGGAAGTAAAGCACAAAGCACCATGAATAAAATGTAGATGTACCTATATCAATAATTCAAAATTTACAATTTAATGTTTGATAATGGGAATTGAACTATCACTTATCATCTTTATATATTTCATTTTGTACATTTTATAGAAATGATGTACATACATACACTAAATCATGAAGAACAAACAAGAGAAGACAAAGTTTACAAATGGATAAATAGATGAAACTATGGTTTGTAAACAACACAAAATGCAGTGAAAAGAACAGTGGCTCAATGAATAAGATCCTTTAGTGATCTTGAAGATGCATTGCACAGAAGATAAATATCAAGAATACTAATGTAGTCATAGAGAACACAATGTGTAGACTTCACAAAGAATAGTTGTATGAGATGTGAAAAAGGTAGTGCTTCAGTAGGTAGAAATAGTTACAATGATACTAATGTAGGTCAAGGAAATGCCATTACATACCAAGGACATTGATATAAAGAATAAAAACTAGTACAGTAGACAAAATTGTGTAAAACAATGATGTATGAGCATAATATCAAGTGCAAAGAATAGATATTAAGACATGAGTGTCATTACCAAATATCTAAATAGTGGTGGTTAAAGGTACAAAAACCATTTAGGGCATCCAGAGTGTTACAACCTTCAAAAAATGTAAGAAGACAACATTTTCCATGTCAAGCACAGTGTTACAGCCTTCAAACTATAGAATACAACCAAGGATGTGGATACAAAAATTTATCAATCATGACATATACAACAAGAATAATCCATTTATTTTAAGGAAACTCCCCAAATATTTGCACAGATAAGGGTTTGAAAGTTACTAAAGCTCTTGGCCTTTACAGTAAAGTATAAGCCATGTAAAGCTGAAAAACATGTATATTTGGTAGAGAGTCAAGTCTGTTTCTTCTGTCTGAAGACATGGACCAGCTAGAATTTAGACCTAGGAACTTCCATATGTATTTTCATTGTGGGCTGCTCTATCACTGAGCCTGTATGGTCTTCCTGAGGTCTAGGATTTGCAGGAGCATGGATTGGACCTCCAGTATTCCCATCCTTGTTTTCTGAATGCAGGTGGATTTGGCAAGGCTTCTAACCGAATAATCTAAGATTTGGACTTCGATGCAAGGACTAGTAGCTCAGTGGTAGAGCATGCAGGATGCAAATAGGTGTTTTAATTTTAAGTCCTAGTTGGTCTAGGAAAATTACATGCTGGGCTAGACAGATTAGGAAATAAGAGGAAGTGTAGCTTTAGAGGATGTTGGGAGGGCAGTCAACAAATTAGACTGCAAAGGGGCTTGAAGCTAAATAATAGATTACCCCAACATTGTAGTGGGAGGTCATAGGATTTCTATCTAGTTAATGGAAAATACCCTAGCATGGTCAAGAGGTTGATAACCAAAGGGCATCAATTTGAGCCATACAAGGTAAATTGAAAAATCCTCCTTGTTCTAATGAGGAAGGTTTACTATTCCAAGGTGATATGCTGGTTAGGTTTGGACCTAAAATATTCCCACCATTTCTTATGCAATTTATGTCTAGTTGCCCTAGTTGTGGTTCAATGAAGTAAAAATCTCTGACAGAGTATTCAATTCAAAAATTCCCAGTTTACATGCCTCTGCTAGAAGGACGTCAATCATCTATACCTGAACAAAGGGATATATCACTCTTAAGACAAATTCAAAATTGCTCAATACAATGAAGGCATCAACACACAATTTTTTCAATAAAAGGAGATTTGTTGTGGCACTTTTTAATAGAGCTTACCACAAGGTGAAATGCCAGCACTACTTGTGTGTTCAAAATTATTCAATGTACAATCAAACTTGTCTATAAACAATGTATTCAGGAAAGGATATCTGTCACCACTTCTTTCTACAAAAAAATCATCTATTTGAGAAAATTCATTCTTGGAAGCCTTTGTTCGAAGGATCTCCTGCACCTTGTGTGTAATAGAATTAAATACTCCTGAACAAGAATAAATTTCACTACTTCTCTTAACCTCGCAATTCTTTAATGAGCTACCAATGTCCTTCACAAACAGGGTGTTCAAGTAAGGAGAATTATCTTGATCATTTATATGCTCAGGCATTTCTGATGAAGCTTGAAGATCATGATTATTAAGCTTAGAAGGCTCCTTTGTTAGGATCTTTCTGCTCTTTTCTACGTCAGAATCACCCCCTCCTGAAGAAGAGGACATGCCATCACTAATTGTAAGCTCGAATTCTAAAATGAAATTACCTATCATAGATAAACAGTTTTCAAGGAAAGAGATATCCATGGTTCTTTAGAACGTCAATCTTACCTGAAAAAATGGGTATGCCAGTAATGCTTTTAAGCACAGGGTCCTTTAATGGAATATCAAAGATATTCAAGCAAGGATAAAATGATAAATCATCATCCTTTGTAACATCAGATGGAGCATTAAATTCAAAAATTTCCATCTTGCAAGCCCTTGTCCAAGAGATGGTCTATTATGAGTACATGGGTAGCATCTCTTTCACCATAAA
>MU225461.1:225457-245986 GCA_018584345.1 Thuja plicata
GTAGATGTTTTTGACATACTTTGCTAATATTATACATATAATGCAGTATTTCATAAAACCATCAGAATATATGTTCTAACATCTGGATATTTAATTTGATTAAGCTTGTTGCATGAATATTTCCATGCCATAACTAACTTGACAGGAGAGAAGCGGCTAGAGAGTGGTCAACAGTATTCAAAGAAGACCATTGAAGAACAACTATGGTGGAGTGATCATTATAGCACCAGGAAAACATGGCTACTACAATGGAGCCATTATTCTAGGACGTGGGGATGTAGCGTGCCTATAATCCCTCTGCACTTAGTACATTGAATTGGTCATCTGAGTTTCATTACCCACACCGCAGGCTGTTGTATTTCCATATTCTTCTCCAGCATGTTTTCAGCAAGATGGTTTTCCTTTCTATTTTGTAATAATTTTTGATCTTCTATATATAAGGATTGGACCGATAGTTTGAAGGGAGATAGAAATCAGAGAAAAGGTTTTGGAAGAACACTGTTGTATTTTCACAGCAATCTATTTCAAGTTCCATGTCTTATTTTATGTAATGAGTTTTTGAAATGCAATGAAATAGTTCTTGGTTTACATTCTGTGTTCATAGTTTAGCAGAAACTAACCAAGGGGGCCCACTTGGGAGGTGAAATAGGTTAGAATAGAATAGATCTTGTTTCCAGCATTTCCAAGCATTTTCAGTATTTCAGATAGAAGTTACAATTTCTTCCTGCAGCTTCGCAACTTGTGAGTGTTCCTGAAGCATCTGCAAGAATATTTATGATGGATGTTTTAGGTTGAAATCTTAGGTTTCAGTAGAGTTTCAATTTCTACCATTCATTCTAGTAAGAAGATAAATGTATTCTTTTCTTGCAGCGCTAGTGTAGGTTTCTTTTATGCATTTTTACCTTCCTGCAGCATAAGCAAAATGACTCCTTAAGGAGCCTAGTGCACATACCGTGCCGACCATTTCAAGTATACATCCCTGGGTTGACAAGTTAAATGCACCTCATAATGGGAAAAGTAGTCCTTAGATTGAATGAACCATTCCTAAGAAAGGCCTTGAGCATGATTATTATACACCTATTGTGAGGCGGTTCACTACCCAATCATGATCATCTCAAATATGTATGGAGCAATTGCATTTGTGTTCTACAATAGGATATAAATGTACTTGAAATATTCAGCACACAACAAGTTAAGCATTAACTCAGGCCATGTCAAAGGAAATAATTAAGAAAAATTTCTTCATCCTCATTTATGTTATATTCACCAAAGGAAAGATTTTTTTCAATAAGAATTTGTACAACATGATTAGCAAGGGGACATAGCTATAGGATGAAATAAATGATGGAAGGAAACTGCTACAAATGACAAGAATAGAAAATATTTGTTGCAAAGGCATGAAGAACGTAGAAAAAGGAAGCCACAGTTTGTAATATCACAAACATTTGTTCTAACTTTTAGGAGAGGAAAATATTCAATGACAAGGGTTTGTTAATCCAAAGTAAGGAATCCCTAATCAGAACCATGACCCCATGAATTTTTTATATGCACAGGGAGAAAATATGATAAATGACCATAAAGAGCACCAGATATATACAAAAATTTATAATCACAAAGATACAGAGAAATGGAAACCCTTGGTTTGTTCCTCATGATGAAAATCCCTCATTAAGAATATGAAAAAATTTAAAGCATCAAGGTACCTACAGATGTGAGCTCGAGTATGTGTGTAGAAGCTACAGGAACTTCTCAGAAAGCATTAAAATATTTGTGTACCCTCCTTCCCTCCCTCATCTCTGGTGCTTTGTGGAAATCCAATGACAGTGCAACTTATTACTTACCAACAACAAAAACAACTACTCTGTAGAAAACAACAACTTATTACTTTGCCCTAATCTGCAGAAATTTTGACCAAATCAGGCTCATCCAAATTTGGTTGATATTTCAACCAAATGAAGCTCATAAACAAAAATAATAATCTAACAAGCCAAAAAAAGGCCTTGGTCAAAATTAAAGGTCAAAAATAGCTATCAAATGTATTAGTGAACCAACTATCTACTAATTTTCCAATCAAGCATTTCTTAATAGGTGGATTTAAGTAGAATAAGTTACCTCTTGTCAATCCTCCAGTAGCAATCATCTTTCTTTATTTGTTCTTTATCTTGAATATTCCTTCACTGAATTCTAGATTAAATCCTTTCTGATTTAGTTGAGAAACACTCAATAGGTTGTAGTTTAGTCCTAATACCTAGTAGACATCATCAAAATTTGTATTTTCATTCAATCCTATAGTGCCTTTACCTTTTACCATATAGGGGTTGTCATTACCAAACTTAACTAATCCTCCATCAAATTATTCAAGCTCAATGAATTTACTCTTGTCACCAGTCATGTGATGTGTGCATCCACTGTTAATAATCCACTTCTCACTCTTGTTCATATTTGATATCAATGCAATCTCACTCCCTTCTATCTTGTCTTCCTTC
Organism: Thuja plicata; assembly: GCA_018584345.1. Taxonomy (NCBI): domain Eukaryota; kingdom Viridiplantae; phylum Streptophyta; class Pinopsida; order Cupressales; family Cupressaceae; genus Thuja; species Thuja plicata. The sequence continues at coordinate 227,944 of MU225461.1, forward strand.
ACAACAACAAAGATAGTCTCCTCTCCATCATCATTATTTGATTCATCATATGTGACACCTTCCTCGATAGAACATAGCTTGTAGTCACATGGTCCAAGTACTGGTCACTCATTCCTTTAAGGGTACAAATTCATTCTTCTACACCATACTGTGTAACTATCCTTATTGAACTTAGGACCTTCCTTTCTCTATCCTTATTGAACTTCTTCTCCAAGGACCAGAGCTCTGATACCAATTGCTAACCTTCTATGATGAAATTACTAAGAGGGGAGGGGTGAATTAAGAATCTACCAATTTCAATATTTAACCATTTTTCACTTATCCACCAATACAAAAACTCAACAATCAAAGTAAATGTACAACCACAAAACATCCAACACATAGACACAAGATTTTTGGTATTATGGAGACCCAAATTAGGGAAAAATCATGGTGGGGATGGCACCCACAAATTTGTACTCTTTTGAAGTACACCCTGTGAAAGGCTTTACGTTGTTAAAGGAATGTTCATATAAATGACAAAATGTAATTATTGGGATGGAATTGGGAAAATACTAAAATCCAATTTATCGGTATTTTTTATGTTTCAATAAACTACATTTTTGAAGGTCTTCGGGGAATTTTGGGGCCTATCTTCATCAGCGAGGGCTCACCTCAGTGTGACCTCTTAAATTAGGTTCAAGATTTATTTAAGACCTTTCCAATGGAGTAAATGGTTTGCAAGTCAGAGCTAGGACTAATAAGTTATGCCTTCTCCAAGAGTTGCAAAATATCAAAAAACTATATATAAAAATAGGCCCACTTGGAGAAGGCATAAATTTATAGTCCTAGCTCTGAATCGCGAACCATTTACTCTATTGGAAAAGTATTCAATAAATATCAAACCAAATTTTCAAGGTCACACCAAGGTGAGCCCTTCTTGAGGAAGATAGGCCCCAAAATGCCCCAAAGACCTTCAAAAATGCAGTTTACTGAAACATAGAAAATACCAATAAATTGAATTTCAATATTTTCCCCATTCTATCCTGATCATGTAACCTTGTGAGAGGATTGACCAAAAGATTATAAAAATATTATACCTTGTGTGATGACTTTGAAAACTTACTAAAGTGTCACCATATAGGATTTCAATACAATAAAGATTTGTTAAGATCTACCTCACTTGAGGATTTCCACCACTCTGCTGTAGCTGTCAGGGAAAAATAGGTAAGAATGATCTATGTAATAGCAACCTTCTCTTCTTGATCAGATCCTCTGTAGCTCAAATAAAATTCTTCACATTTTCCTCACACTCGGCTAGACCGCACCTTCTATCTCTTCTTCCTTCTGCACCGACACACGATCAGCCCAACATGTTCATCATCTTCTTTTTCCAATTTATATTGTTCTTTCTTTGTCTTAGGTTTCCACCGCCATAGAAAACCCTAAAATGTCCTTTTCAATCTAACCATACACTTAGATTCATATCTCATATCTCAATGTTAAATTTTAAATTTACTGACCGCACCTATCTGTCCTCGGATTCAATCAAGAAATTAAATCATTTCATTAAGCATGTTCCTTCTTGATCAATCAGCTTGCTCAAATCATCTTTGCATGCTCACCTTAATGATATAACCATTAAACAATTATTCCCAGTTGTCCATGCACATTCTCCAATGAATTATGACCAATAACATTTGACTATAACAATAGTTTAAATCATTGATACTGATCAAACTTTTTTCCGCTTAGAAACTTAACACTTTTTCAAATATTGATGTTTAACCTTTGAAATATCTCACATCTTTTTGCCAAATGAATCACGGTTTTAGGATTAGCATCTAGTAGCTTGAAGTAACCTCCAGAAATAAACCAAACATAAAAAAATCAAACACATAGTCAAAATGATAGAGTCATCTTACTCTTTTTAATTGTTGTCTTAATCAATTTCACTGTCTCAGATTCACTTTGCCAAACTTGACTCACCGGTCATCATAACTAGTTAAGATTTTACATGTGACATCTAAACATGTTTCCAAAGACTTTTGTAGAATCGCATCATAAGATATTTCCATTAGCATGATGTATTCCACAATCATCATCAGCAGCTCATAAAGATAATAGTTAACATCAATGACAATACCATAATTGACCATTTCTCAACCATACATATCATATCAACCACTTCCTTTATGTTATTTCTCAACATCTGTTATGTTATCAATATAATATATATGTATATATGTGTATGTGTGTGTGTATAATATATATGTATGTGTGCGTGTATATTTATATATATTTATATATATGTATATATTTATATATATGTATGTATATATATATAACTATATGTGTGTGTGTGTGTGTGTGTGTGTGTGTGTTTGTTTTAGATATTGATTAGAAATACTTGACATTGGTAGAGAGAGATGGGACTCTGCTGTTGGAGGGAGTAGACAACTATATAGTTATGACTGACCAAGGGAGCCTTGTTCTTGTACTTCACTTTCCTGCTGCCCCCACCTGCATGATAGCAGGCTTCTCTTCTCATGCCCCCCACCTCTAGTGTTTACTATTTAACCCCCGATGGAATCTGCCTAGTTCTAGACCAACAATGCCAGTCAAAATCCAAGAACAATCGCCCGGAAGGTGGGTTAATAACTCTATAAGAAGGACGGTTTTTTAGTTGTTCCAGAGAGGACGGGTTGGACAACAAAGAAAAATAGAAAATGGATGGCCTCCTAAAAGAAAGCTTAGTTGAAGGTTGGGTTCATGGGTAGGTTTTGAAAGCAAGTTGTTACGGAAGGCACATCCAGGCCATTGCCCCCCATAGTCATCTATATCCGAAGCAAACCATCAATAGACTAGGTGCATTGGCCCCATCCATCTGGAGAGGGGAATAACCGATCAATCTTTAGTCGATCTCTCCTTGCATCTATCTTTGGTCACGATTGACCACAGGCAATCTCGTTATGGGTTGTACCAGCAGAACCCCCTACTATTTTGAGGGCTTCCCACCCCAAGGCCCCTTAGAATAGTAGGGTTGCCTTAGATTATTTAGAACCCAAGGAGTGTGAACAAAAATTGGAGCAGTGTCCCCTTTTAGATGATTATTGAAGCACTTTTGAAGAAAATGATGTCTCTACCATCGAGTGCATCAATGATGGCCATTGGTTCCAAACATCATCGGTGCCCCCTATTTGATCGATCTCCCGAGGTCAAGATCTCAAACCGATCGGTCCTCCGTTCGTCGGGACAGATAACATTTTGATGATTGCATGCCTATATTATTGGAGGTGCTATCAGGTGCCCATCCAATGCGAGAAATGAAGGCCTCACTGATCCAATCTGGTTGTCAAGTAGCTAGATCGCTATATGAGGGCCCCTACACTAGTAAAGATTCTTGTTTAGCGTTGAGGTTTCACCCCTTGTTATATTAGGCATGTGGTTATTATAGTGTGCATGCACAACTAGTCGAATCCCCCATTTCTATATAGGGAAAGGTCCAGTGTTTTAGGGCTCAACCCCCTTCTATTTTAAGGGAAGTCACCCTGGACAACTGCTCGAATGAAATCTTATAGGAATCAGTCTTTAAGGTGGGGATTTTGGACTATATACATCATTCCCCAATCAAGCCGTTATTTCTTGATGAATGTGAGGCACTTTTGTAAGTTAATTCCTTCCCAACCTCTAGGAGGCTAATTAATTCAGGGTGCCCCGACCCTAGACCTATTACTTACTCTAAATATCTCCCCTACTCTTCTAATGGGTGGATGGGTTAGCAACCAAAAATGGGATACGTAGACCGATAGGACCAAATATAAATGGCTTAAGGTTGGCTCTGAACTCATGTCCACCCTGACACGACCTCGGCTGCAGGTCATCCATGGTCTTCGTAGCTCCTCATTATCACTAGTCCCTCTCTAATACCGGTCGCAGCTTCGATCACCCCCTCACATAAAATCCTTCTGTATTTCCCAAAAAATGGAAAATCACTATGTCATGTATATGTCCCCTCAATAGAAATTATCTCTGAGTGCCCCCCTACTCCTTCCTCGGCACCAAGAAATATTTTCCGCCAAAAAGTATAGCGAAGCAATATTGTACATAACATGAGTGGCACATGTGACATATAGAATCTAGATGCCCTAATAATAGGAAATTTTGATTTATAGGTGAACCCCGTACATAATCTGCAATTATACATAAAACCCTTACCCTTCCCTTAAAATAGTAGGGGGTAGGGGGTTTACGGTGAACCCTCATCTGCAATAATCTAAAAGGGGGGCCTTCCCTGGAAAATAGTAGGGGTGGGGGTAGGGCATGAAGGTTATGGGATAACCTTTAGAATAGGGAGGGGCCTACCGACACTTGATCATTCACGATCTACCGCTTTTGGTTCTTCACCTAGAATTGGTGGATATTTTAAACCCAGGTTATGGATCTGTATGCAGGCAAGATGCGGGGAAGCCAAAACTATATACTAAGTCAAGGAGGGAGAATTTCTTAGCGATATGGTTGATCAGCTCCACATATGCATGCATTTGTGATTGTGGACTCAACAATGAAAGGATATGAATCTGGCTTTGGCCCTTCTGGCACGAGAATAAGGGTGGGTTGGGGGCTAAAGGAAAAGAAGACCTCCAGTTCATTCCCTACTATTAGAAAGGGGGAAAAGGTGGAGACAAAGGTAGGAGCAGAGCACGCTAGAGTGGCGACACCAGCAGAAGATGCATAGAATTATAGGGTAATTTACCGAGTTTCAGTAGCTGCACCTCTTTCTCAGATAAAGGTTGATGGTAGAACTTTCATTACAAAACTAGGCTACCCCTCAACCCGAGCCTATACTCCAACCTTTAGGGGTAGAGATCCAGTGTCATTGGTCGATACCTTGACCGATTCAATAACTAAGGTTGAGCGTTGGGACCAGTCAACCGATAGGAAGATAGCATTGTGATTGGTGCTGCTCGATGGCGGGCGGAGGGACCAATCTACTGAACAAAAAGGTTTCTGTTCTCGGGTCGATCCACAGAATAAATACGGGTGTCATCACCCCCTACCATAGAATAGCCATTCAAAGTTTGAGAGATGGTCGCAGCAAGCGCCCAATCATATGCATTATGGCCAAAATAAATAGCTCTTCGGGTCCACACTTACGAACAGGGGCAGTGGGAAAGGACAATGCCCTGACCGGGACTCAACCCTAACTGACGTATTTTCATTTCAAGGTGCACTCACTCCACTATATATTCCACCACAGATTGGATCTACCTAGTGAGATTTCCCTTATAATAGTAGGGCTCTCCTTTTCTCCATCGGATTGATCTTGCTACTACTTCCCAGACTACACCAGATTTAACCAAATGACATGATGAGGAGCCAAGCACTGATGGATGGGTTGACCGATGACCTGCCGGTTGGGTGCTTATGCCATGCACACTGGCTTGAACTGGAATAGATTATATGTATATAAATACACATACATATGCTCATATATATTAATTTATATTAGTACATATATGAATACATATAGATGAGCTAATATAGATATAAAGGTGTGTGTATATATATCTATATTTATGAGTTTTTAAATTGGAGTATATTTTCTAATTCTGATTCTTTTCTTTGAGGTTTTTTTTCCTTCAGAATATTTTTCCTTGGTTTCTATTGTATTTAATTTTATTTCTCGGTCTTTGATGACCATTCTGGAAAGAGAACATTATATTACACTCTTCTTGAGTTCATTGGATGCATTTTTTAGAATGGATCTTTAACCGATTAATATAAGCTATGATTGAGGGCTTACTAACTAATGTCTCGGACTCATTAAATTATCAGAGGAATAACTTGTTTCTTCATATATGGATGAACAATTCATATGTCTGCATCAATTTTATATCCATTGATTAGGGTACATAGATATGTATTTATATTTTGAAACAAATATCTCATTTATGGTACTTCTTACATTTGATATTGCATAAAAGGAAACAAATGAGAAGATGGCTTCAGATAAGTGGAGTCTTTGTTTACTATGGATAATGGGCCTAGTTTGTTTGTTATGTTTTACAATCTTACCTAATGCAGGGTGGTGTTGGATCTCTTACTAACATTTATACAACTCCTAATGCTAGTGAAATAGATATTACTATGGGCAAGCTTTTTTTACAATTTTCTTCACTAGTTAATGTATAACATTATGTTAGAATATTTTATAGAATTATATTATGATTTCCTAGCTAATAACCATGATTATCTAATGGCTTTCAATCTTTTAGATTAAAATCTGTAGTTAGAGGGGTTTGGTATGAGAAAGCAGTCATGGTTAAGTTGAGTAGTCATGGTTTTTAATATTCCATATCTTTGAAAGAGGATAACAAGCCTAAAATTGTACCAAAAAAATAATTTTAACATAATGATAAGAGGTTATTAGATTATAAGGATGGATCATGAGCATTAATATTGAGTTTTCATGATTTACAGTAACATAAATTGCAAGCGCTTGTGAATTTGTTGTGTTGTTTTAAAGACTCAAGGTTAGATTCTAAAAATGAAAAGACAAGTAAATAATTAGGATAAGGCCTCTTCATATGCTTCTCATCCATGAAAGGAAAATAAATGCCAAACATGTTCAGTAATTGCTTCATAAGTTATCAAAGTTTTAAAGGTGACACGGAAAGTACTATTAAATTTATTGTTACTCCTTAGTAAAAGGGGGGAGAAAGGCCACAACAATCATTCAGACCGAAAATACTTTGTAATTCTTTTAGCACTAATCTATCAATGTGATTGTCCAATTCCTTATCATTATCTCATATTGTATAAATGGGAGGATTGTAAAATTTGTATACAAATTTTTAAATTTTCATTTTTCGGGGACGGGCTAGAGGTTTTCTCAGTTTGACCCTTTCCTACCAGCACCCCTAGTGAGTTGGGTTGTAAATAGGTTAAATATGAATAAAAAATTATTTGGCTAAGGCCTTTTACCTATAAAGAAAATATGCATAGGGAAACCTTTCCACATAGTCAATCCAGAAGGGCACATCATAAGTTGCACCTCATTCATAGTGACCTTTTGGGACCCATGGAGAATAAATCCATCGAAGGATCAAGGTACATGCACTTACTTTTTTTGATGATTTTTCTAGAAGAACTTGGATCTATTTCTTGCATAGTAAAGATCAATTTGTTCATGCATTTGCTGAATTTGATATGTTTTTTGAAAGCCAATCTGGTTTTAAGATTAAAATTCTTATAACTGACAATGGGAATGATATCTTAATAATTATTTTCATTCATACTTGAAATATTTTGGTATAAAACATGAGCTTACCATTCCTTATACAACACAACAAAATGATGTGGTTGAAATGAAGCATAGAGTTATTTTTGAAATGGCTAGATGTTTGTTGCATTCTTAAAATTTGGATTATAAGTTTTGGGCTGAAGAAATGGCTTGTGTTACAGATCTCATTAATAGGACTCCTACTAAAGCTTTAAAAGATAAAACTCTTGAAGAAGCTTGGTCTGGTAGGAATCCTAATTTGGAAAATTTAAGAATTTTTGGTTCAAATGCTTATGTTCATACACCTAAACAAAAGAGGCACAAATTATATGCTAAATCTTCTCCTTATATATTTTTGGGGTATGATGAAAAACCTAAAGGATATAGATGTTATAATCCTACTACTAACAAATTTCAAGCTACTAGAGATGTTTGTATTGCAGAAAATGAAGTACATGATTGTTCTAATGTGCAAGATATTGAATTTAGTAGAAGTAAAGTTGTGGTTATGGAGGACGAACCTCCTTCTCTAAACCCTACTCTGAATGCATCTATATCTCTTCCTTCTCGTGATAGTGATGATGATATTACTATTTTTACTCCTAATGATTCTTCTTCTAGTGATCAGTCTATTAATTCTAAGAGACAACCTATTTGTTTAAAAATTTACTCTATGAAAGTGATGATTACATAGCTAGAATGAGCGCACTGAAACCCAGGAGAGTTAATTATTGTAATTGTGTTTTGATGTCTTCTATTATGCATAGTATGATCCTAAATCATTTGAACAAGCTAACATACAACCTCATTGGAAAAAATCTATGAATAAAGAATATGATAATTTTATTTCAAATAACACTTGGGATTTAGTTAGTTTACCTTATGATAAGAATTTGGTTTCATGCAAATGGTTATACAAAACATATTTAAATTCCAATAATGAAACTAGTAAGTTCAAAGATAGAATAGTTGCTAGAGGTTTTTCTCAAATTGAAGGTTTAGATTATACTGAGATATTTGCTCCTATTTCTGAAATGCCTATTATTAAACTTGTTCTTTCTTTAGCTTCTAAAATGAATTTCCTTATTCACCAAATGGATGTTAAAATTATTTTTCTCAATGGTGACTTACATGAGGACATTTATATGTCTCAATCTCCTAGTTTTATTAAATAAGGTAATGAACATTTAGTTTGCAAGTTAAAGAATCTATTTATGGATTAAAATAATCTCCAACAGAATGGTATTCCAAGATCAATGCTTTCTTTATTTCTCAAGGTTTCACTAGAATTAAAAATGATCCTAATCTATACATTAAACATAGTGAATATGGAATTTTTATTATCATTTTATATGTAGATGATTTGACTCTTACTTCAAGTTCAAATTCTTTAATTTTTGATATTAAGTTTCAACTTAATCAAAAATTATGAACGATTGATTCAGGGATTTTACATTATTTCTTAGGAATCCAAATTTCCAACCCCTGAGGGTATTTTTCTATCTCAAAGTAGATATGTTCTCGATCTTTTGGAAAAATTTAAGATGAATGATGTTGTTCAAGTTTCCATTCCATGTGAATTAGGAACTAAGTTAATGCTTGATATGAAAACTCCTTTATTTGATGCTACTTTGTATGGACAATTAGTTGGAAGTTTAAATTATCTAACCCTTAATAGACCTAATATTTCTTATAGTGTAGGTTTAGTTTCTAGATTTCTGTCTAAACCTCAACAAACTCATTTCAAAGTTGCAAAAATAATTTTAAGGTATATTAAAGGCACTATTGATGTTGGTTTATGTTATGATAAAAATTCTAATTTTACTTTAAAAAGATTTACTGATTCATATCTAGGAGGAGATCCCAATGATGGGCAATCTACTTATGGATATTGTTTCTTTGTTGGTTCAAGTGTCATTTCTTGGAAAGTAAAAAGGAACATTTTGTTTCTCTATGCTCCACTGAAGCTTAGAAATATAAAGGATGTACTAATGCCTTTTAAGAAGCTTTATGGATTACAAGATTACTTGAAGCACTAGTACATTTTGAAAAATATGTGACTAAAACTTTTAGTCACCTAACTAAAACTGATCAAATTCTAATATTTTTTTTCAATTCACTAGTATAAATGACTAATTTGGTCATCGGGTAAAATCAAAAGGTCAAACAAATAAAAATGACCTTGAATAAATGACTAAACAATAAGTCACCCAAACAAAAATTACTAAATAAATGACTAAATAATTAGTCACCCAAAAAAATGACTAAATTAATGACTCATTATTACTCCTTTGTAATAAAATTTGATAATATCGTAGATTTATATACTTAGAAGTTCTATTTCATGACAAATAATGTGTGTTCGCCAATAGGCTAACACTATAGGCTAACTATGATTTGAAGCCAAATTGATTTCCCTATTATGTTACCATGTCAAATAATCAACCACTACTAACAACTTGTATTACAATTTTAAATAATCAACCATTTTTTGAATAAAATATCAGGGATTCTTCTATTTCTACATTTCATCTTGCGCATTTGTTGCCTTAGATTCTTTCAGGTGATTGGATACACTATTTAGGAACAACAACAAAATATCTTAAAATAACTTTAACTACTTGGAAAATGTTACATCATAAAATATATCAAATTCAATTAATGATTTTCTGGTAAATTGTTTTTGTCAAATACTTCTCTCAAATTGTTCTTGAGTTTTTGTCAATATAAGTGGGTAATGCAAGTGAGGTGAGTATTTTTTATTTTAATTGACGTGGTCATTCAAGAAACAATATTTCCAAGTAACACTAGTACAAGGTAAGGTATTTAAGACAATTTTTTGAGACAAAAATTTATTATCGTCTTAACTTTATCTTTTATTTTATTATTTATTTATCTTATCAATTTCTATTTTGATTTTTCGTTAAAGCTTAAACATTTCTGAATTCAACTGTATAAATTTTTGCATCAATGTTTTGGATCACATTCTATGATCTATTACTAGGATGAAAGTGAGTAACTACAAGAGAAAAATAAAAGTTTACACACTTAGATTAGATAAATGCAAGGAAGAGAAAAATATAAATAAAAACAAAAGAAAAAAGAAACAAAAACAAAGAGACTAAGATACAAACAAGAACTAAAAACAATTAAAAACAATATGATAAAAAAAATTACTAAATAAAAAATAATATCAAAGAAATATCATAATAGTTTATTTAAGATGTAAATTATTTTAATATGTTAAATATATTATAATAGTTTTCTATATTAAGTTAGATTATTAAATTAGTTAATATAAAATATAAAAAATGACATAAACTAATATAAGAGTGATAATAATAAATGTAATTTATATTAAAAGATAAAACATACTTTAGGATATTTCTGACCAACAAAGAGATGGTGACTTTGTGCTCGGAGTTCATTAATGGTGGCATCGACACAACATCAACCATAGTACTATGGCATAGTGAGGTCAAATTTATTCCCCTTGCTCAATTATATTTGGAATTCTTGAACTTTGTCTTTGATTTTTTTCCATGATTTTTGAAGAATATTTGATTTTCCCAAAATTCTTGGGCAAAAAGGGCAGCCATTGTTTAAGTGGATTGCCTAAGATAACAATCCTATTCAATTCTCACGGTATTTTATTGGCCTCTAGAATGTTATTTTAGAGATGAAATTTGTAGCCCCTTCTAAAAAATAGAGTGGGTCTTTCCACTCTATTTATTGTGGTATTTAAATAGCATTGGCATTGAAAATGATTTGTGACTTCATGTTCAGATGCAAAGAGATTTTGATCATAGATTGTTGTGTCTTGTACAATGTCTGATTCATTTTTCAATAGAAGATCCAGGGATAACTGCATGCAAGATTCCTTTATATTTTCAATGCTTCCAATCTCATATATCACCATTTCTATTTTGTCATTTTCCTGCATGTTTTTCAACCTTCGTATTTGTGTTATGAATTCATTTTTCTCAAGAATGTCCACCATTTTTTCGTAGAATGAGTCTTTATTTAATATACATGTTGGAATGAATGTCTACGCTAGATACTGGATGTTGGGATTCCTATACACACTATCTGCAGTAATGATTTAATAATAGCTTTGGGGTTTTTGCAGACTGTTGGAAATATAATAATGGGAAAGCAAGATACTGAGAGGGCGGGGTGAATCAGATCTTCAAAATTAAACACATAAAATAGACTGATCCACATTCATACATAAATGAATCTAATGTAATCTCAGATAGCATCCACACCATGAAATAAGTAACACATAACACTATAACTTGGTAACCCAGAAACCCAAATAGGTAAAACTGGGGTGGGAATGACACCCACAAAATTCCCCACTACTGCAGTAATAAAGTGTACCTATTAAGGTTACAATGTTTGATTACAAAATGTAATCTACCCTATGAAAGGTCTGCCCTGTTAAGAGCTTAAGATCATTACAATCTACCCTGTTAAAGGATTTCAATTTACAATGAAGTAAGCACTCTGTTAAGAGATAAAGAAAGGTTTGCTAGAACCACTATGTTAAGAGATTTTCACCTGATACAATGATTAGAAAGTCTCAAGTATTGATCCTTTGTTATGTACTCTGATGCTAATGACAGATCTCCTCTTTCCAGTACCTTCTATGATATCATAATCTAATATAATCTTTACTCTATTGTTCACTGTGTTCTTGCTCTGCTTGATCTCTGCTTCTTAACAAAATAACCCTCTGTGCATTTCACCTTTGAAAAATGCAGTCGCCACACACTACATACATACTTACAAAATAGGGTTCAGAAGCAATCTAATATACCTGTTCAGATCTGACAGTGAGATCTATATCAACGATCAAGATCTGATATCCATGCCTTGATGGTAAAACAATTAATGCTTACAATGAGTCATGCATAGGATAAAACAATTACATGCATAACTAACTCCATATAAGAATATTAAACTCATACATTAGTCAGCCCAAAAAGATTATATAAGTCGGCTAGATCACTTATCCTTGAAGTTTGTATCATTCCAGACATGTATACAAAAATTGTCATGCTCGGCACTTGACTATCTATCGCTCGGCACTTAACATCCCTATATCCTTCTCGGCTAGGCAATGTAACTAGGCATACTAAAAACTGCTCGGCAATGTTGCTCGGCCTTGCATAGTTTTAGCTTGGCCATAGTGATAGCCAACTAAAACTACCTAGGTGAATGACTAAGTGTTGGTCACTAATCATCAACAGATCTTAGAGATTAACAATCTCCCCCTTTGATATTAGTGGCAAAAACACTTATCATTACTTCCATTCATTTTATCAAAATATTGCCTAAGTACACAAAGTACTCCCCCTAGGAATATACTCAGAATAATTCATACAAAAAGTTTACATGCCTTCAAAATTTATATACAAGTGTACCTGTGCTGTACTGATGTATCCTTTCATACTTCCTACCAACTTCCTTACTAACTTCCCCCTTTTTTTGTCATTGATTTCTGGAGGGGTTAAGTTGTACTTATCCAAAAATTGTTTATGAAGCTGCAAGGTGGATTCAAATGTAGTATCCCAGCTTTCTTTTGCAATCTTCATAACTTCCAATTTTATTTCTAGCTCGGCAACTAGACTCACTAAACTCTCTATAGTTGATAGATTTGCACTGCTCTGTGATAACTCCTTTGCTTTTGAGAGTTCCTTCTGTATTACCTCCAAGTGAGGCAACAGGCTTGTCTAAATGGTTATCAGTTTGGCCCTTATTCGACCATCTTCAGCCATAAGCTCAGCTATTCTCCTTTGTGCATTTATCAACTTATTAAAATGTAAAGAACTAGAAGTATCATCTTTACCTAAAGTAGCACCAGTTGATCTCAAATCTAATTGTAGCTTCTCAACAAGCTGTAGATTATCCTTTGTGAAAAATTCAACATCACATAGTTTTCTATACAAAGAATAAACATTGGCTGTCACTTTCTCTAAAGTTTCTACAAGAATAGAAAGTTCAACCTATTTTTTTGCTATCTCTTCTGAGATCTTCTCTAGAACTTTGCTCTCAAATCTTCTCTGGGACCATTGTAGAAGCTTCTCATTGTTGTCTATGTCCTCATTTGTTACTTTCTATACAATGTTGACTAGCTGATCAATGATTGGAGCTTGGGGTGTTTCATCCTCTAAGTCAAAAGCCTTTGCAAATATGTCTTTAATGTCATGCAACACCTTCTTTTTCTTTTGTTCTATCTTCAACTCTTCATGTCTCTTCTTCCTCTTAAGAAATTCTTGAAGAGTCTCTATTTGTTCAAAAGATAACTCATTGGGATTCCATTGTGGAATGACAATGACTTCATCTAATGTTACATATAAAATTGGAGACTTCTTCTTCAATATTTTCTTCTTTTTTAATTCTAGAGAACTTATGCTTGGCAGCATAATATCTTTTCCTTTGACAGTGTCAACATCTAATGCCTCCTTCAATTCTATCAATATTGTTTGGGGGTTCAGTATACTCCCATTTTTGGAACCAGTGGGAGTGGATGATGCAGAGTGTGGTAGATCAACCAACACTTGCACTGCCTCTACTTCTTTAGGCTTATCAACAATACCCTTCATTCCTACTCCACTATCTTTACAACCTCTAGAATAGGTGGATGCTATGAAGTTACCTCTTGTTCATTTGTTTGTTGTTGTCCATCACCTTTTTGATTACTGCCAACTTCAATTATTTCATCAAACGTTGTGGTCTTTCCTTCTTCTGTATCAGTTTCTTTAATAGGCGAGTCAGTGTCTTTACCACTCGACATCTCTTTTTCCTCGGCATCCAAATTGCTTGGATCATCAACTATATAATCTAGAGGATTGTCTACAGTCAAATCAACAGATTTTTTTGCATATAATGCATCTTTGGTCTTGTCCTGTTTAGTGGCAATTTGCCCTTGTGTTACCTGTGGTTCAGGGGTAGTCTTGACTTCAACTTCTTTTGTCTTTTGCTTGGATGTCCCTTCACCAGATTTCTTATCTTTTTGAGCAAGTAGTCCAAAGATTTATTTCCAAATCCTTATGCTCTACTGTACTACACCTTCAATGTCATTCTTCAGAATAGCATAACCTCTGAGTTTAGGAACAAATCTTCTCTTGTGTTCCTCAATGAATTTGGCTCTTTGTTTTGAGGTGAGCTCAGGTATTACCTGGGCTAGTGTTCCTTCCCTGATCTGTCTTTCTGTGGACAGTGAAAATTCCCATTTGCTTGACAAAAAATCATAAATTTCATCTGGCACATGATTTCCTACCTCTATAGGAGTTAATTTGAAAGTACTCATCATGTCCAAGAGTGCTTCCTGTACTTTGTACCTATCTTCTATTTTCAACTTTTCATACTTAATGAACTTAAATGTTGCTAACCCTGCTGAATTCCACAAAGTGTCACATACCTCATCAATGCTTGATAGTTTCTTGAATTGAGCTTTAGGTATGTTTTTGGGTTCATCAGTTTCTATCTTCTCCTCATCACTATCTATTCCCAAATTTAGTCTCCTTCTTGGTCTCTTTGCTGGCTTACTCGGCTCAGCCTTAGGAGCAACCTTTGCTTCCTTTCCAAAACTACTTTCTGCAATTTTCCTTTTACCATATAATTTTGTTTGCACTTCTACTAGGGAATTAACAGTAGATTCTCTTGTCCTCGGACGATTAGCTGTAGGAGGTGTAATCTTAGGTTTGGCTTTGCTTTTCTTGGTTACTATGACAATTGATGGTTTCTTTCCCTTATCTTTCTTAGTAACCTCTTCAGATGCAGTGACTTCCTCCTCTATAGAAATATCCTCACTTTGTCCAATGGTCAAGCCTAAGGGTGCATCCTCAGGTTCTTCATCACTACCTAAGAAAACCATTTTCTTGATATTTTTCACAATCTTCTTTCTTTTCCTCTCCATAGTTCCTTCATTCAAACTTCTAGAAATTTTAGCCTTAGCTTCATCAAAAATTCCAAATCTCTCTACTATAGTGTCAATTGCCTTAGCTAGGAGTGCAATGATGGCAGTTGATGCTTCATCAACATTGATTTCATATGGAAATGGTTCTAAGCATGTTACCCTAGGAGTCACTGCCTTGATATAAGTATTATCTGTATCAACTAGAAAACAGATTTCTTCATAGTGCTTCTCCACTAGTGTCTTAGGAATCCTAGTCCTTAATCTCATTCTCTTCTTGAATTCTACAAAATAGCTTCCCATAATGGTATTGAAATTGCTACCCAAATTCTCAATACATTCACTAATCTAAACTGTTATGGGCCTATCCTTTTTCCAAACAATATTTCCTAGTGTAGGAAATATATCCTGAATGTAGAAGAATATACAGACTAGTAAAGAACCAAACTTACATGATGAGCTCTTAGCCTTTCTGATTGATGCTAGGTTCTCAGCTAACTGTGTCTATTATAGCTCAGCAAGATCATATGTGTGACTCTTCTTCACAATTTTCCATGCCTGATCAACTGATGTACAAGGAACACTATCCAATATGCTGGACTGATAGAACTTATGTGCTATAACCCTTACTCCAAAATCAAGTTCTAGGTCAGTAATTGTAGAGATATTCATACCTCTATTATTCCATACTGCTCCAATGTTCAATGTAATCTCTTCTTTGATGTTATCCCTCATGGTCCATTTTCCATTAACTACAGAATATCCAGTCACTCAATGAATCATGCTTCCGGTGATCTTGACTGGTCCATTATCTAACCACATACACATGTCATGAACGGCTAAGGATAATCTTAATCCATTCATCTTTGAAACCTTGGGGAAAACCTAGGGCATGAGTTAACCCTTTTTTGGCTAGATGTTTGAATTATGCCTTCAGAACTCCATTTACACACAATTTACTATAGGATTTCCTCAATTCACTATCACCTACTTCTCCAATCTTAACCATATAACATGATCGTATATCATGAATCATAAGTACCTTGGGTGGAATGGATGAGAGGTCTCCCATTAAGTCACTCTGTATCGCACTTTCAGGAATAGCTCGAAAGTTGAGAGGTTCACATTCATCACTCTATATCAATTGAATTTGTTCTGGTTTTGCCTCCATACTCTTAGCTGGTGCGGAAGAACTTGAAGCCATAATTATAAAATTTAGGGTTCGAGAGATGTAAAATAGAGTACCTCGGCAAGTAGCTCTTCGCACTGTTCACCTTAGGATTGTCGACGGCATGTTGATAAAATCTTCGATGCTAAACTTAGTTAAGATTAACTCTGCAAATTACTTCAATCACTGCGTTAACCAGTAAAAATTGCAAGGTAAAAATGAAATGTTGACTATTCACCCTTTATAAGCTTTTAAGGGTAAAGGTAGGTGAGCATTGAATGTTCTGCCCATTGAGTTACTGCAAGCCAGCTGTCCTCGGCTTTAACACAACTTTCATCCCACTCGGCTCACTACACTCAGCCTTCACAAAATTTACTCGGCCAACAAAACTTGGCACTCACTAAAGAGCTAGGCTTTAGTGTCCATGATTAGTACTCAGCACCTATTAGTGCAGTTGACTCATCTTGGAATTTGTCTTCAAAAATATGTCCTGGTGCATCTTAGCATATGCAAATATGGACTTTTGTACATTTTATGTTAGGAACTGATGTAAGATAAGAATTTTAAATACAGTTCCTTACATACCTCTTTCTCTTAGTTGGAGATAATGTGATCACCTGATCCATTGGATTGGGTGACCTTGGCTTCATTAGCTTCACTTCTGCATGGTTCAGACTTCTTAACCCATGTCTTGTTCATTTTTTCCCTAATTTTCTCAACAGTAGGAGCTGGTACTCTAGTCTTGCAATCTTTCCTTGTATGACCAATTTTCAGACAACTGTGAAAAACTAAGCTTCCATTCATCCAAATTTTAGACTTACCTCTGAAATGTGTCCTTATGCAGTTTTCTGGAACATGTCCATACCACAGTAATGACAACTGTGCCATGTATTGTAATCCCAATTGTGAGTATTGCCTTTTCTTGGTGATTTATGTTGTACCTTTGATGTCCATTGTTGTTTACCTTTGGATCTGCAATCTTGTGCTCTATGACCATATTTGTGATAGTTATAGAAATTACCATTGAGTCTAGGTGTTTTTCTTGCCTTTGCCTTGCATTCACGTGCTTGATGTCCAAACTTATTACAGTTAAAGCAGTAACCATCAAAGTTAGTTTTTGGATTGGACTTACTATTCTTTCTTCAGAAAATGTTTACTGTATGACCTAGTTTCCCACAGTGGTGACAAATAGGTTTTCTATTTCTCAACTTTACAGTCTTTCTTTCACCTATCTTGGATGATTCTCCATCTTCAGTGGTTGTATGTTGATCAGTGTGACCTAATCCAGAAGAATCTTTAGGTCTTCTTGATGCTTCCACCAGTTGTTCAAAGTAGCTCATAGCTGCACTCAGATCATTCACTCTATTATTGATTTCTTTCTCAGATCTTAATTAATATTTCAATTAACTATTCTCAGATCTAAGATTAACAATCTCCAAGTCTTTCTTACTTATCTCCTGATTTGCAAGTAGTAGTTAATTTGCCATGTCCACTTGATTAACTGTCATTATTTGTACATCATGTGTTCTTTCATCAAGTCTGGTAGTTAGCATTCTCTTATCTTCTTCTACCATAGCCTTGTCATCTTCAGCTTTCTTTTTCTGTTCAACAACTTCACACATTCTTATTGATTGGGCTTCTTGTTCCTTTTTCAAGTTTTTGACTTCTTCACATAGTGCACTGTTCT
>MU225461.1:257804-313998 GCA_018584345.1 Thuja plicata
AAATTAGGGTTAGGGATTTCAAATTTAGCATGGTAAGAGGGGGAAACTTTTTCCTCCCTCTAAGTTTTAAAATTTATATATATCTTTTGTCTTATTCATTTTAAAGAAAACTCTTTTTTTTTTTTTGTGTGTTGTTATATGAGTAATTAAGTTATCACTTAATTGGTTATTGCTTATTATTGCTTCAAATTCCTAGTTAAAATAAATTAAGGGTAATGACTTAGAGATAAATCATATTAAGATTGAAAGGATAAAATTTTTGGGTAACTGATTTAATAAATTTAATCCTTTTTGTAAAATAAAGAGATATCTAATGAAGGGAGATAATAGGGGATTATTTCATTAAACTCCACTTAAAATAACATTATTAAATGTTTGTTTTAAACCCATAGATAATCTAGTTCAGGGTTAAAGTGATGTAAGGGGGTAGATTATCGATTAATTTAATAAAAGTGTTTAACATTGGTTTAGAGGCTGGGAAGACTTTATAAATTAATTAAATATTTTTTTATAATATATAAATAAAAGATCGACCTCCTTATTGAGCCTTTTTAATCATTTACCAGAAAGGGGTTAGATGACCTTAACAGTTAATTTAACTAAATATCATTATCATGGAGGTCAATTTAATTCATAATAAAATTTGAGATAACAAGGACGTAGATTTAATTTGAAATTTTTAGTTAATATTTAAAGGGAAATCTAGTTAAACTTCTTGGGAAGAACTTAGGGTCTCTTAATGTTATTTTTATGTGGTCAATATATGTGGCCAGTATATTGGCTTCTATAAAAATAATATTAAGGAGTACCAATCCTAGAAGGTTTAATAATAACGCAGTAACCTTAGCTTATAAGTAAATGCAACCTTTATCTTTAAAAGCATCTAGGGTTAAGGGATGTTGAATCTAGTCATGATTCCCCTTAGACCCTCTTGTTGTAAATTTTAAATATAATTTCTCTTTCAAAAAAAAAATTGTTGCATTTTTTTGGGCGTAAGATTTTGGGCATTACAAATTGCAGATACTCTAATAGCATAAACAGGTAGTAAGGTTCTCAGAATTTTAACTATAACTGTTTATTCCTTAAGTACTCCTCCTACTCCATGGTTATCATTAACAACTTTTTTGATTCTACTATTGTACTGAGCGATGTTCTCTCCTTTAATTCTTAGGTCATCAAACTTTCCTCTTAGGATTTCAACTTTAGCTCTCAGCACATTGGTGTCTCTTGCATGTGCTAGCTTGATTTTTTCCCACATTTGCTTTGCAGAGGTGCATGATTTCACATCTTCAAATTTAGAATCGGATAGTGAAGAAGCAATTTCTATCATCATAGAATTGTGTTCATGTTTCTCTCTTAATTGATCAACAGTTAGAGGTCCAGTAGGTGAAACATATCTAGTATCCAAGTATTGTGTGACATCATTTCCAATACCTGATAGATGAAGTCTTATCCTGCATTTCCATGATGCAAATTTTTTCTTGTTCAACTTAGACACATCCCTTTTACTCATCTTGTGATCTTTAGCTTAAGTCTTTAAACTCTCTTCCAAGCACCAAAGATCTGATACCAATTGTTAGAATAACTAAGAGGGAGGTGAATCAACGACCTTAAAATAATTCCAAAAATCCAACCAAAAATTATATCTCCAATATAATATCCTCTAGTTATCTTTCAGTCCATCAAGATGTATTTGCATACATAATGTGTTTTTTCATGTGTAGTGAACCCTTCTGGTTGTTCTATATACACTTCTTCAATTGAACCATTCAAGAAGGCTGTCTTAACATCCATATGATGTATCTTCCATCCTTTAGAAGCTGCAATTGCAATGATGGTTCTTACTAAAGTATATCTGGCAACTGGTGTAAATGTCTCTTCATAGTAAATTCTAGTTTTTTGTGAGAATCCCCTTGCAAAAAATTGAGCTTTATGTTTTTCAATGCTACCATCAGGTGCATATTTGTTTTTGAACAACCATTTAGATGAAACAACTGATTTGCCTTTAGGTCTAGGTACTACATCCCAAACATCATTTTTTAGTATGGATTGATACTCTTCAATCATGGCATCTTTCCAAGGTTGACTTGCTAAGGCTTCCTTAGCATCGGTTGGTTCTTGATTTGTAAGCTCTGTTAACAATGCTGCATAACATTTTTTTTCTAGTGCTTTTATTTTCTTTGAACATCTTATCTGGTTCCACATTGTTTTCTTCAAACATTTTACTTTCCCACAGTGATCTTTTCTTGTTATAGACATCTTCATCATTTAGATTTGGAGGTTCAAGTTCTTCTAAGATATTCTCCCTCTCAATTTCAGTAGAGGGTTCTTCTTCTGATTCTAAGTTTTGATTATCTTTAGAATCTCTGCATGTGATGCTTTCATCAAATTTTACATCTCTGCTTATTTCAACTGACCTTTGTCCTAGAATGTATATGCGATATCCTTTGTAGTTTTCACTATAGTCCACTAGAATACCTCTTTTTCTAGATGGTTCTAGTTTGGTCCTCTTTTCTTTTGGAACATGAATATAAACTGGGCATCCAAATATTCGGAGATGACTTAAGTCTGGTTTATTTCCAATGAAAGCTTCTTTAGGAGTTATATCTTTTAGACTAGAGTGTGGACATCTGTTTTGTATATATACTGTAGTATTTGAAGCTTCTGCCCAAAATGAGACATGGATGTTTTGGTCATGCATCATGGCTTTAGTTGCTTCTATTATCGTTCAGTTCTTTCTTTCTGCTACTCCATTCTGTTGAGGATTATATGGCACAATATACTCCCTCTTAATCCCAACAAAATTGTAGAATTCTTTAAAGATTTTAGTTGTGTATTCAGCCCCATTATCTGATCTTAGTATTTTGATTTTCTTCCCTGTTTGATTTTATACTAAAGCTTTGAATTCTTTGAACTTAGATAGTACTTCAATTGATTCTTTTATCTTCAAGAAGTATATCCAAGTTTTCTGAGAGAAATCATCAATGAATATTATGTTGTATAGAGATCCCGTTAGGGAGGGTGTTGACATGGGCCCACATAGATTAGAATGAATAAGTTCTAAAATTTCTTTAGACTTGTGTTCACTAGAAGGGAATGAAATTTTAATATTTTTTCCTAGTGCACAACCTTTACAAATACTAGAGTATTTTGATTCTATATTAGGTATTCCTGAGGTTGTTTTCTTTATGATAGGTAGAGCACTATAACCTAGGTGACCTAACATCTTATGCCATAATTCATTGTTATGAGAAATTTCATGGTTTAATGCAACCTTTTGATCGCAGAGTAGTTTATATAAGCTACCATATCTAGATCCTATTGCTACAACATTATATATATATATATATATATATATATTTTTTATGAATAGAGGCCTTTACTATTGAGATTAAAATAACAAAGTACAGTATTCACAAAAAAATCCTGGGGGATAAAAAACACCTCACGAAAGTCACACAGCATCACGCCGGAAGAAACAACTATTCATAAAAAAAAAACATTAAAGACCCTCAGGCTGCAAGAGCAGTAGCAGAAGAGGGTGGAGGATCCTTATCATTCGGATTGCCCCAAACACTGGGCCCTGGGGTTGGGTTAGGAAGTGACCACCCATCATCAGTTTCATTTTCTTTTTCCATCTCTCCTTCCTCCCGCCTGGGAGAAATAGCCAGGGCTAGGCAAGGGAACTTATCAGAACTGGTAGGAGGCCATGTAGGAGGAGCGGCAAATGGCCTAGCAGTAGAGGCAAGCATCGGCGACCAGCCAGAAGATGAATCCCTCCTATTGGGAGGGGAGGTAGAGCGGCCACGCCAAGAGTGAGGATTTTTGGATCGCCTCCCCGAGGCACTCCTGCTATGACGCCGACCCCTAGGAGGCGTGCGGTCAGCAGAGAGAGAATCTGGAGGTACATGAGCAATAGTGCATGAGGCATTACCCCAGTGTTGTAGTAGCTCCTACAAGTGTGTGACCTCAAGGGGCACCTTGTCAGCTTGCACCTGAATCTGCATCATGACATTATTCCAAAGCCGTGCTTTAGCATAGAGAGAAACATTGATATCCAAAAAGCTGTGAGTAAAAATGATAGTATTGCGATCTTTCCATAAAGAAAACAAAATCTCCATCTTGAAAGATTGCCAAATCTGGGTATACTGGGAAGGCATTCTGGGAGAGTCACCAAGCAGAACCATATGCCAAGAAAAAGGTTTAGGCCGAAAAGGCATAAATAAACTATGAATCCAGTTCCAGTAGTTCTGGGCCTGACTACAAAACCAAAAAATATGCATAATGGATTCAGAATGCCCACAAAAAAGGCATTTAGGATCAAGCACGCCTAGGTGCCAAAGCCGAGCTCCTAAAGGTAAACCTTGTTAGAGTAGGCACCAGGCAAAGTGGGCAATCTTGGGTCCGGTGAGAGCATCCCAAACTGTGTGGAAATGCCAACTCCAAGTCTTCTGAGAAGAAGAGAGATGCCACCTATGGTTGAGAGCATCCATCATGGGCAAATGAGGCACAAGCCAAGAGTATCCAAGTTTGGGTTTGTAATTGGTAAATGGTGTATCAAGGTACCATTTCCAATCTTTCCACCAAGGTTTAATTGACTGAATTCTAAGTTTGTGTAGGAGATACGGTGGAATAGCACACACAAGAAAGTCAAAAGTATGATGGTCTGGGCGAGTGAGCCAGAATAGAACCCAGAAATCATCCCAAGAGCGCAAACTCATGGTGGCTCTTGAAAATAAATATTTGGGCGTCTGAATGCCTCATTTGTGAAAACAAAGAGCACTAATCCCCTGGATTCTGGCCAGAGGTAATCCCTGTTGAGAAAAAAGTGGGGACCACCATATATTCTACTGATTGAAGGTAAGCCCATCCCTAAAGCCATTGCCAGCCCAGCGCAGCCAGGGTTTGAATGCTTCCCAAGCTCTCCAAATACTCTTAGCAATGAAATTACCTTGGATTTGAATAGGGTGATTCATAACTAGGAGGGTTTGAAATCCAATCCCTTTCCAAGGTGGCTTCTGAAGCGGAAACCCAGAAGAAATATAATGACGAAGCAACACTTTCCAGGCCTGATCACCTGTGAGACACCGCACAATCCATTTTGCACAGAGAGCCAAGCCCTGCTTTTGAGTATCAAGTAATCCAAGCCCACCAGAGGCCTTGGGGAGACAAAAAAATTCCCAAGGAACCCATTGGAAACCATTGTGATCAACACCAGAGGCCTAAAGAAAATCTCTTAGAAACTTTTTGAGCTTCTTGTAGGAAGCCTTGGAAGGGGCCCAACATGAAGAATAGTACACATGAGTTGTAGCCAAAACCTTAGAGCAGATTTGGAATTTACCAGTGAGCGAGAGCGGCTTGGTAATGCAATAGGTAAGCTTTTTTTCAATTTTAATTAGCACAACATTCCATAACTCTGTAGTAGTGGCTTGAAAAGCAAAAGGAATACCAAGGAAGTGAAATATTTCCCCATGTTGAATCCTGGACCAACCAAACTGGGAAAACCATGGTGGGTCGGGAAGGGAAGATTGCCTGTAACACAAGGTTTTATGCTACTGAATGGCCGAGCCCGAAGCTAGATAGAAGGTGTCTAAACACTGCAAGGCTGCCTTAATATTATCTTCCTCCTCAAGAAGAGTGAGGAAAGAATCATCAGCAAAATGGCCATTAACCAGCTATTGAGTGGTATCGGGAAGATAAATCCCATGAACATTGCCCAATGAAATAGGATGAGCTAATAAATAGCCAAAGCCCTCGGCTGCCAAAACATATAAGGCAGGAGAAAGAGGGCATCCTTTCCGTATGGATCTGAAGAGCCCAAAAGTGGAAGACTTCCTGCCATTAATGGTGATGCAAGCAGTGGCATCCCTGAAAAGCATCTGCACAAATTGATGAAATCTGGGGTCGAAACCCAGAGCATGAAGCATAGCAAGAATAAAAGGCCATTCAATACGATCATAGGCTTTAGCAAAATTTGAATTTTTAGGCCAAATAAGAACTTTATCTTCATTAAATGTGACTCTATATCCTTGATCAACTAGCCCTGAAATGGATATTAGGTTCCTTTTAATTCCTGGTACAAACATAACATCTTTTAGATGTAATGTTACCTCACTTCCTAGTTTGATTGAACATGTCCCAATTCCTCTCATGGGGTAGGTGGAGTTATCACCAATGGTGACTTCTTCAGAAGAATGTCCTTCAAGATCTTCAAACTAATTCCTAAATCTAGTTATGTGTCTAGAAGCTCCACTGTCAATTATCCAAGTGTTCTTATTTTTATTAAGTTTACTTGATAATGCTAGAAAGAATAGTGAATTATCTTCTTTGGTCTCAACTATATTTGCTTTTCCTTTATTTTTGGTAGGACATTCTCTATGAGTGTGCCCATATTTTTCACATCTGTAATGCTGAACCTTCAATTTGTCTTTCTTATAAGATTTATTTGAGAAGTTGGCATTATTAAAAAAATTTTTGTTTCCTTTCCTCTTGAAGAACTTCTTCTTCTTGTTGAAAGTATTTGTTTGTAGTGCTTGAATCTCACTTCCCTTATTTGGTCCAATCCCTTAGGATATCAACCAATTTTCCTCTTGTAAGCAATCATTTTTGAGTTGGTCGAATTTAGGAAAAGGAGGCCTTCCATTGATACATTGAATAAATGACTCCCATGATAAAGGTAATCCCCTTAGAGCAATTAGGGAAAGATCAACATCATCAACTGTATTACCGATGGAGAATAGTTGATCCCCTATTTCAGTGATTCTTAGAAAGTAAGATGTTATTGTTTCTCCCTTACTCATTTTGATATCCATCATTTGTTGTTTTAGAGTTAATATCCTGCTTGCATTATTTATCTCAAATGTATTTTGAATGGTTTTATAAACTTCATAAGCAGATGTTAACCTCGATATGCTTGGTAATAT
This sequence comes from Thuja plicata, assembly GCA_018584345.1. Taxonomy (NCBI): domain Eukaryota; kingdom Viridiplantae; phylum Streptophyta; class Pinopsida; order Cupressales; family Cupressaceae; genus Thuja; species Thuja plicata. Next base: position 264,728 of record MU225461.1, read on the forward strand.
TGAATCTTTAACTGAGTCAATGATTAGCTTCATGGCTTTATTATTTCGTCTTTTCCAGACTGCTTTTTTTGTCTCATCTTCAAGTATTTTATGTTCTTCCTCTATGTAGCATTCTAGTTCTAGTTCTTGCATCAATGTATTGATTTGAATCTTCCAAGAGAAAAATTTAGAGGCACCTTCAAGTCTGTCCTCCATCCTGAGTGTGTGGGCCATATTTTAAAATCTTCAAGTATTAAACTTCCTGATTTCTTATTATTGAAGATACAATAGTTTTATGTGTCTCTGCCGATAATTTCTGATAACTAGAATAATCTGATTCTTTATCTTTAATTTAGATGTCTGTAGATTAATGAGCTTCTATCATCGATTTGAGTGCCTGCAAGTTAATCTGCCATCGATTAGATGTCTACAAGTTTAATGGGTCTCTACCTGATTTATCCTTGATACAGTCACAAAAATTGTAGATGCTCAGGTGTTGACGATCCTTGATGCAGATCGATAATATAGATCGCCGATGTCTATGTATATTGCAGATCAATTTATATTGCAGATCACTAGTTCCTAGCTTGTCGATGTCTTTACTTATTAATGCAGATCGACGATGCCCTAGATATGGTCTATAGATTGCCGATGTCTATTTGCTTGCTATCTTATTCACTTCTCCTAACTTGGCTTTGATACCATGTTAAGGAAATGGATGAATAGGTGAGTGAATAATCTGCTCTTGTTAATGGTCTGAGGAAAGCAATGGCCTTTGTTATTTATTGATTCCTCATTCCAGTCAACCATATATATTATACAAAGGGTTAGCAACTTGGAGGATCATGACCCTTCATGATATCCATTAATTACTAACTAATATAATTAGTTTACTTAACATCTCTTAACTAATCATTTGTAGGAGGAGTTTCTAAAACAATAAACATAATTAACTATTAAGAGTGATCTGCAATAACATTACAGTCCAGATTATAATCTGACTGTAATGCTAATGCAAAGCATTACATAACTGATGTAATTATATTTAATTATAATTCCATCAGACATTAAATCTAATTGAAACTATATTTCAACAATCAGTCATTTAGGAAACTTCCAAAATCTATTTTTCAGTTAAGTAGATTGTTTCCAAAATGAGAAATATATAAGAATAAGTTAACTAAATAAAACTGAATTTTTTCTATTTTAATTTTCAGTTGACTGAAATTGATGACATAATATGAATTTTTAATAATTTAAAGATTCTAAATGCACATTTTGATTTTATTAATTAATTTAATTCCTTTTTGGATTTAATTGACAATTTAGTAATTTATTTAATCAATATATTAGAATATTAATTAAATAATTAACCTAAGGTTTATTTGCCAATGCAATGTATTTTTAGGAATTAATAATTAATCAAGTACAATGATTAATTAGGACCTAGGATTCAGGTTAGATCAACTTGAAATTTATGAATTGCCTATTTAGTTTTAGGACTTAGAATAATCAAGATTAGGGTTTCTTGATATGAAATTGAGATTAGGGGTCTAGAGTTTACATGACCATTTTTAGGTCATTAAATTTTCCTCTCTTCGATTTCTATGTGATCAACGCATTAATTCAAAGACTTGTTAGCGATGATATGAAGAATAGTTTGATTTGAAGCGATGACCTAAGTAGAACATTTGTTGAAAAATAAGAAAGGAATTTGAAATGTCAATGATAGGGCAAATGAAGTAATTTATTGGCTTGCAAGTTTTGTAACTTGATAAAGGTATCTACATCAGTCAGTCAAAATACATCAAAGAGATATTGAAGACATTTGGACTTGAGGAATAAAAACATGTTGGAACTTCAATGGTTATAGGTTACAAATTGTCTAAGGATGATGAATTTGATGGAGTTGATCAGACTATGTACCAATCTATGATTGGAAAGTTACAATATGTTGTGCATAGTAGACCAGATATTGCACAAGCAGCTGGTTTGGTTGCAAGATTTTAAACAAATCCTAAAAAATACACACTTGATTGCATTAAAGAGGATATTCTGATACTTAAGAGGAACAACAAAGTATGGAATTTGGTATGGTTACAAAGGAGATTTTTCACTAAGTATTTATACTAATGTTGATTGGACTGGAAATGTGGATGACAGGAAAAGTACAAGTGGTGGAGAATTTTTATTGGGTGAAAGACTTGTTGCTTGTACAAGCAAGAAACAAAAATGTATTTCCCAATCTACAGCTAAAGCAGAATATGTTGTTGCTGCCATCAATTGCACTCAGGTGGTATGGATTAAGAAAATACTTGAAGGTATACAAGAAAAGGTGACTAAACCTATTGTTATTCAATGTGATAATACTAGTGCTATAAATATTTCTAAGAATCCATTGATTTACTCTAAGACTAAATACATTGCTATAAAGTATCATTTTCTTCGAGAACAAGTTCAGGAGAAAGAGGTAAGGTTGGAATACATTCCAACCAGGGAATAGATTTCTGATATCTTTACTAAGCCTCTACCTAAGGATAGGTTTGTATACTTGAGAGGTAAGTTATGGGTTGCTCCCTTATCTACACTTAATTCAGAAGATGTTCTACTGGATCAATCCTGGAACTTTATTGCTATATCTTAACTTGGATTGATGTATCAATGAGAACTCATGGAGTTAGAGTAGTTAAGTTGTGAGAATATGTTGCAAAGGAAATCAGAGAAAGATTGTTTTTGATTGGCCACTTTGGCATTGTTGTCAAAGGGGGAGCATTTTACATCAACACATTGGTACATATTGGTACTGATATTTGGTACATGGAGTGAGCTGAATAGAGTTTATATCTTGGGGGGAGATACTACACAAATTGGATGCTGAGAAGTTGAAGATAGAGTTGAACCTGAATAATCCATGGATGTGATCAGTTGGTTAGTCAGATTGCTTTGGGAACACATAGGTAGAGATACACTGAGATATGTGTTGATTTTTTGTGTTTCCATCAATGCCAAAGGGGACATTTATGACATAAATGATGTTGATAAATAACATAAAGGAAGTGGTTGATATGACATGTATGGTTGAGAAATGGTCAGTTATGGTATTTTCATTGATGTAAACTATTATCTTTATGAGCTACTAATGATGATTATGGAATACATAATTCTAATGGAAAGATCTTATGGTGCGGTTCTACATAAGTCTTTGGAAACATGTTTGGATGCCACATGCAAAATCTTAACTAGTTATGATGACGGGTGAGTCAAGTTTGGCAAAGCTAATCAGAGATAGTAAAATTGATTAAGACAACAATTAACAAGAGTAAGATGACTCTATCATTTTGACTATGTGTTTGATTTTTTTATTTTTGGTTTATTTATAGAGGTTACTTCAAGCTACTATATTATAATCCTTAACCCGTGATTCATTTGGCAAAAATATGTGAGATATTTCAAAGGTTAAACAAATATATTTGAAAATGTGTTAAGTTTCTAAGAAGAAAATGGTTTGATCGGTATCGATGATTTAAACTATTGTTATAGTCAAATTATATTGGTTATAATTCATTAGAGAATATGCATGGCCAAGTAGGAAAAATTATTTAATAGTTATATCATCGAGGTGATGAGCAGAGATGATTTGAGAAAGCTGATTGATCAAGAAGGAAAATACTTAATGAAATGATTTAATTTCTTGATTGAATCTGAGGATGGATAGGTGTAGTCAATAAATTTCAAATTGAAGATAGAGATATGAGAGATGAATCCAAGTGTATGGTTATATTGAAAATATATTACATTTTAGGGTTTTCTACGGTTGTGGAAACCTAAGAGAAAGAAAGAATAGTATAAAATGGAAAAAGAAGATGGTGAACATGTTGGGTTGATCGCGTGTTGGTGCAGAAGGAAGAAGAGACAAAAGATGTGGTCAAGCCGAGCATTAGAGGAGAATGTGAAGAATGTTATTTGAGCTATAGAGGATCTGTTCAAGAAGAGAAGGTTACTATTACACAGATCATTCTTACCTTTTGTTTCCTGACAACTACAATAGAGAACTCAAAATCCTCAAGTGAGGTAGATCTTAACAGATCTTGATTATATTGAAATCCTATATGGTGACACTTTAATAAGTGTTCAAAGTCCTCTCATAAGGATACCTCTCACAAGGTACAATATTTTCATGATATTTAGGTAAATCCTTTCACAAGGTTACATTTTGTCATGTATATGTAAATGCCTTTAATATGGTAAAGCCTTTCACAGGGCGTACTTCAGAAGAGTGCAAATTTGTGGGTGCCATCCCCACCTTGTTTTTTCCCTAATTTGGGTTTCCCCAATACCAAAAATCTTTTGTCTATGTGTTGGATGTTTTTTGGTTGCACATTTACTTTGATTGTTGAGTTGTTGTATTGGTGGATAAGTGAAAAGTGTTCAAATGTTGAAATCGGTAGATTTCTAATCCACCCCTCCCTTCTCAATAATATCATCATACAAGGTTAACATATACATATATATGCATGCATGTATATATGCATGTTTATACATAAATATTCATATATAAATACTATTATACATGAGTATATATGCATATACCCATACATAATAGATTTAATGGAATAATGGATAAATATAATAATAATATGAATATGAATAAGAATATTATAATAGTGGATCCATTGCTTGATGAAAAAAATTGACATTGAATGTAAGAGGACAATTTTACATGTCTACATTTTCCCCTCTTTGAGATAATGCAATCTGATGCATTAATTCAAAGAAAAATTTGTGCTTGCAAAAAAATTGTGATTGTTGATTTATGCCCTAGTTTGACTAGGTATAGACAATATGTATTCCCCCTCCAGAGGTTGTGTGAGATATTTGAAGGAAAATATCTTGATAGATCATAGGGAAGATTTGATTTGATGTTGCATGATTGATTAAGCTGCATGAAATAATAAGATACTAAACTAACAAATTCATAAGTTGAACATCTGATAAGTGTAATCGACCAATTGATGAAAATGATAGGGATAACCAAATGTAATGAGTTGATTGGGATAGTTTATAGAAGATTTAGCTGATAAGGATAGTTAATAGCCGATAGGATTAATTGAGCTAGTTTATAGTTGATTGTGTAGATTAAAATTGATTTGTAGTGATCTAATTAATTGCGGCCAGATAAGTTGAGATTGATGTTGATTGAAAAGCTAATGCAAGATAAATTGGTAACAAGTGGATGTGATGATTGGAAAAAGATTAATTGTAGGTAGATAAACTGATATAGATGATAATTGTAGGGTAATGCCCTAGTATTGATTCTGGTTGATAAGAGGATTGGGATCGATGTGAGCGCAAGACATTTTGATGCAAGGATTGATTGATTGATTGATTGATCAAGGGACAATGAGATTCGAAGAAGCAAGATGATTGATTTAAATTTTGATTCAAGAGATATATATCAGATGGATAAAGAAGTTTAATGGTTCATTACGACAAGAAAGGAGAAGAAAAGATTGAAGATGAGAAGATGATGGTATATATGATTGACAAAAGAGAAGATGAAGAGATATGAAAATGATGAAAGAGGAAATGTAGGTGATGAGAATTATTGTGATTTTAAAGTGTTAATATCATCATTGAGCTTATTATGGAAAATGGATGACCTCATTTGGATATGTTTTAGATCCAAATGAATTAACATACGAAGTTCATTTATGAAAACATATCAAACAGTCAAGGAGTGCCCCAGTTCACATGAGACACATATGTACTCGATGATCTTAGACAATCATGTCCTAAGATGAGTCATCATATTACTTAGGAAATATTTCAAGAAATAAACAAGTGAACATGCCCCATCCTTTCCCTTCTAGTCAAAAAAATCTTGGAGATAAACTCTCTGGTCAAAGACATCCCGGAAGAGCTAAAAGGCATGTCACAGAAGAATAAAATCAAAACAATCAAAGACATCAAACAAATATCCTACCTTCATGTAGAAATGATTCTTGTCACAATTTATGTACTTGATTTGATAGGTTGATAGAATATCATTATGTTTGCTTGTTTGTAGTTTTATCATGTCATGATTTCATTGGAGGTCAAAATTGCTTGCTTAGTTCAAGTGTTTGTGACACAAGGAGGGATATAAACTAGGGTGAAAGGCACTCCCAGCTACCAAACCAACTTGCTGAATACAACACAGAAGCTTAAAAACATAGAGAGGGAGAGAAGGAATACAAATTTTACATTATTACCTCAAACTTCATACATGTCGGGCTATAAGGTCTTCCCAGTTACTGACAAATACATTCAAATATTTATAGAATAATTCTCATGTATGCAAGGTCACAAACCCTTGATCCAAATCTTCTAACTATGGCTACTCCAGAATGCTACTGCTTCTCCCAAATCTAAGAACATAATATAACTTTTATACAAAAGGATACCAAAAAGGTTGGCCTCAAAAGATCCTAAAGATCCAACATAGGAAACAAAAATGACCTAGATTTTGGTCCACACATATCCCAATGAGAGACCCCAACATTAATTATGCTAGAGAAATTAAATTCACATGTCTGCCACAAGATCCAACATCCAAAAACCAACTCAGTGAGAATGACTAGTGAGCAACAGAGACTAATCGGTAAAACCACCAAGTAGTCAAGAACAACCACTGAGACTCGTCAGTGAAGTTAGCCAAAAAAAGTAACTGAGCTTAATTGGTGAACCAAAAAACCTTGAACTGACCAAACAAGAACAATTACCAAGAACTTTACTGAACACTCTTCAAAAATATATCGAACCCAAACAAACATATTTTTGGTTAATACAGGATTGCCAAGAACCCAATATGCTCCTACATCAGACACCTGGGGTTAAAAGCAATGATTCCCCAAATCATGAGTGTTGTACAACCTAAGCCTAATCCAACTAAGATTGAGAAATCCACCTAGAGTCTTCAATTGGTCTATTATTCCACTTTACCAAGTATTTCATGTAACTCTTTCATCTGGTACTTCTATAAATTCTTTCTTCCAAAATCTGTTCAACTTCTTCTATCTATTTCTTAGGATAATCACTCGGCACTACCACTTCTTCATTAGGTTCATGATACTCATACAAATCTAAAATTTTGAATATATGTGATATATCCATGTCCTTAGGTAATTATATTTCACAAGCATTTCCACTGTCAAACTTTCTCAATATCTTGCAAGGACCAAATTTCTTCATCTTCAATTTACCATATGTTCCAATAGGAAATCTTCCTTTCTTATAATGAACCATTACTTCATCATCAATCTCAAAAGTATTATGCCTTCTTGATCTATCTGTACTATCCTTGTATTTTTGATTACTTTGCTCCAACTTATGTTTTACTTCCTCATGCAATATTTTCATAAACTCATCAAATTCTTCTCCTTCAACACTTCTTTTCTCTTCTTCAGCAATATCTCTCAAGTCTGATATACCTCTCAGTTGTATACTAGTAACAATATGAAAAGGTGTCTTTCTAGTACTCCTATTCATTAAATTATTATATGCAAACTCTGCTTGTGCTAATATCAAATCCCAATTACTTGGTTTATCTCTAGCTAAACATCTCAACAAGTTACCCAAACTTCTATATATAACCTCTATTTGTCCATCAATTTGTGGGTGAAATGTAGAACTGTACTTCAACTTAGTGTCCAACTTCTTCCAAAGTGTTTTCCAAAAAGAGCCAACAAACCTACTGTCTTGGTTAGAGATGATACTCTTTAGTAATTCATGCAATCTAAAAATATCCTTGAAGAAAAGATATGATATATGTACTGCATCTCTTATTGTCCTCGATAAGCCAAGAAAAAAATCCATGCTAATATCACTCCAAGGTTTCACAGGAATAGAAACTGGTGTATACAAACCAATATTCTGACTTCTTTTTCAACTTAACAAATTCCACAACTTTTCACAAATTTTTGAACATCCTTATACAACTTAGGCCAAAAATACCTTTCCTTAAGCAAACTTAATGTCTTATCAATACTAAAATGTCTAGCCAAACCACTACTATGTTTCTCCTTTATCAAATTGGTTCGGATTGATCCTCTCAGTATACATAACTGAATACCTTTGAACAATATGTCCTCTTGAATGAACTAATCTTCATACTTACTTGGCTGATTTGGAATAGGTGCTTTGCACATTCTCCATGGCTCAGAAAAATTAGGGTCATTTTCATACAAATTATTCATATCATCAAAACCAAGAACCTCAATTCTCATTTTAGTCAACAAAGATCTTCTCCTACTCAATGCATCAACAACTCAGTTAGAAACTCCAATCTTATGCTTTATCACAAATGTGAAAATATGCAAATACTCTACCCATTTCATATGTCTCTGATTCAACTTATTCTAACTACCCAAATATTGTAAATCCTTATGATTAGTATACAACACAAATTCACTCGGTACCAAATAATGTCTCCATTTATTCAGTGCTTGAACAATATCATAGAATTCTTGATCATACACATAATATTTGATCTTAGCATCATTCAAGTTCTCACTAAATAAAGTAACAAGTTTACCTTCTTGAGTCAACACAACTCCTATTGCACTGCTACTTGCATTAAAATCAACTTGAAATACCTTATTGAAACAAGGTAAGGCTAATACAGGAAATTCAACAACCTTCTGCTTCAAAGTCTCAAAATGTTTATCAGCTCCATGTGTCCACTTGAATTCTCTTTTGTCTCCTCTCATTGTCTCAGTCATAACATTACAAACTGAACTAGAATTTTTGATAAAATTTTGGTAAAAACTTGCTAATCCATGAAATTATCTTACCTCACAGACATTCTCAGGTGTAGGCCAATCAAGTATATCTTCAACCTTCTTAGGATCCATCTTCAAACCATCATCTAAAATCACAAAGCCTAAATACAAAATTTCTTCTTTCATGAAGGAACACTTTTTAAAATTAATGAACAACTTTTCCTCTTTCAATCTCTCCAACACTTGTCTTATATGCATCAAATGCTCTTCTCTGGCCTTACTGAATATTAGAATATCATCCAAGTACACAATCACAAATTTACCAAAAAATTTCTTCAAAACCTCATTCATTAACCTCATAAAATTACTTGGTGCTTTAGTTAAACCAAAAGGCATAACTAACCACTCATATAAACCATATTTTGTTTTAAAATAAGTATTCTCACCTTCTCTAATTCTGATATGATGATATCCACTCTTAAAATAAATCTTAGGAAAATATTTTTCTCCACTCAAACAATCCATTATATCATCCATTCTCGGTATAGGAAACTGATACTTAACTATGATCTTGTTAATATCTCTTCAATCAGTACACATTTTCCACTCTCCATTTTTATTAGGTGCTAACACAACTGGTACTGCACATGGACTCAAAATTTATATGATCAAACCTTTCTACAACAACTCATTAAATTTTCAGTTGAGTTCTACATTCTCGGATGGTGTCAATCAGTGTGGTGCCTTATTGTGAAAACTTGCTCCAGGAATTAGGTCCATACAATGAATTATATATCTCATCAGTGGAAAACTATCAAGTACATTATCTGAAATGATTTCCTTATACTTGATAAGAAACTTTTCAACTTCCTTGGGAGTTTTATCTTTTGTTTTCTCACTTGGTTTGTTAGGAATCAAAGCATAAAATATATCATTTCTCTTCAGATCCTTAACAAACTATCTACCTTCCATCAAACAAACTTTCATAGATGTGCATTTCCCACCAATAGATTCTTCAAATAAAGGTAATAAGATTTGTTTCTTACCATCAAACCAAATAGTATACTTATTCAATCTTCCATCATGTATAGCATGTCTATCATATTTCCAAGGTCTACCCTAAAAAATATGACAAAAAATCCATAGGCATTATATCACACAACACCTATCACAAAACTTTCTAATTTTTAGATTCACAAAACATTGTCCACTCACTATAAGTGTATGCTCATCCTTGATCCATGAAATCTCATAGGGCTTTAGGTGATTCATTCTCTCCAACTGCAACTTGGTGGCCATTTCCTCAGATGCCAGATTCTCTAAGCTTCCACTATCAACATTTACTTTCCAAACTTTCTCCGCATTTCTGCATCTGGTCTTGAACAAACTCATTCTTACTGGATCTTGCTTATTGTTCTCACTCCATAATATTTCTTTGACCATTAGGTTTCCTTCTTGCTCAGGTTCATTTGGTGGATCTTCTTGCACCAAAGAATTTCTACTACTACCAAATTTATTGCTTGCATGTGTACACTCAAATGATCTATTCCCATCTTCTCCACAATTGTAACAAGTTCCTTGGAACCCTCTTCTACTATATTTACCTCGGGAGTAGTTTCCTCTTCCTCAAAAAGAACATCCACCTTTCCACTTGGTCTTTCCTTTGTCTTGATGTGTGTCTTGATTTTCCTTTTCTTGATCAGATCTACTATTTTCACCATAAGATCTACCTCTTCCTCTAGGGAATCTACCACCTCTTCCTCTTTGTCTTTGTTCATGTCTTTTGTTCAATTTCTCCTCAGCTTTTGGGGTAAATTGATAAGCCTCTTAAATACTTTCTATCTTTACCAAGATGATCTCATCTTGTATAGAACTCCTTAACCCATTCAGGTATCTTTCTATTCTTTTCACCCCATCTTTAACATGTCCAAATCTAATATCTAATCTATAAAATTCTTTGGTGTAATCTTTCACAAAGCTATCTTTTTTCTTCAAACTTTTCATTCTCCTTATTAGGTTGATCTGATAATCACAAGGTAGAAACTTGCCTTTCAATTGTTTATCATCTTATCCCATACCTTGATCTTGTCTTTACCCTTATTCTTTCGATCCAATTGTAGACTCTCCCACCATAAGGATGCATGAACTTTCAACTTTGTGCTTGCAATCTTTACCTTTTTCTCTTATGTTATGTTCTCATACTCAAAGTATTTCTCCATTTTGGTTATCCAGTCTATCAGTTCATCCAAATCCAACTTTCCACTATAATCAGGAGGATTAAACTGAGGTGTGGATTTAAAACTTGTCAAAGCTCATAGTAATATTTATTCTTCCCGATCCATCATAGGTGCAGGTGCCACTTCTCCCCGCACTTCCTCAAATTTATCATCACTAACATCCTAAAGATGTCTTCCTCAGCCTTGGGCTGTCTCAAAAACATCTAATATTGCAACAATATGTCTTAGCATATCAACTTAGCCTAGATCTTCATTTCCTCTCCCATGAACCATCTTGAAACCCTTTGCAATTGCAAGTCAGATCACAATCTGCTACAACAAATCAAATAGGATTTACAATAAGGAACCTCAGATCTAACCTTCACTTTGATACCACCTGATGCAAGGAGGGATAGTAACTAGGGCCAAAGGAACTCCCAGCTACCAAATCAACTTGCTAAATACAATATGGAAGCTTAAAAACACAGACAGAGAAGGAATACATATTTTATCTTATTACATCAAAATTTATACATGTTGAGCTGTAAGTCCTTCTCGGTTACGACCAAATACATTCAAATATTTTCAAAATAATTCTCATGTATGCGAGGTCACAACCCTCAATCCAAATCTTATAACTAATGCTACTTCAGAATGCTACTGCTTCTCACAAATCTAAGAACAAGACATTACTTTTATACAAAAGGCTACCAGAAAGGTCAGCCTCAAAATATCCTAAAGATCTAACACAGGAAACAATGACCTAGATTTAGGTCCACACGTATCCCAATGAGAGACCCAAACATTAATTATGCTATGGAAATTAAATGCACATGTCGGCCACAAGATCCAACATCCAAAAAGCAACTCGGTGAGAATGACTACCGAGCAACATAGACCAATCGGTGAAACCATAGAGCAGTCAAGAACAACCAGCAAGACCTGTCGGTGAAGCTAGCCAAAAAAGTAACCAAGATCGATCAGTGTATAGACAAACCTTCAATCGACCAAACAAGATAATTTACCGAGCACTTTACCGAGTAGTCTCCAGCAAGCTACCAAACCCAAAAAAAACATATTTTTGGTTGATATAAGATGCCAAGAACCCAAGATGCTCTTGCATCAGTTTGTGTCTATGGAATGTTTATTAGATGTTTTTAGAATATTTTTAGGACTTTTTATGATTTTTATGATTTTTTAGGTCATTTTATGTTTTTATTTTATTTTTTTCAGGTCATTTTATGGTTTTTTGGGATTTTTAAAGGTCATTTTATGATTTTTAGAATTTTTTCAAGCCATTTTATGATTTTGTTCAGGTCATTAGAATGATTTTTATTGGTTTTAATGATTATTTTACCATGTGTTCTCAAGAAAGATTATATTCCCCCTTGATGTGTAGCATGGCATAAGACATTATGAGGGGATGTGCAAAATGATGGGAAAGAAACAAATAAGCAAATGATAGAGGAAGCGTAAGTGATTTTCAAGGAATATCTCGTCAAGATTATCCAAGTTAGGGATTGGGATATGGAAAAGCAAAGAAATGAAAGGTGCATTGACATAAGGAGAAAAAATAACATGAAAGGAATGTGATCCAAAGGAATAGACATGTCAAGAGGCTTTTGAAATTTTTTTTTTTTGCATTTTATTGTCCTTAATTTTGATCAAGATCAAGGGGTTAGGATAGGTTGGGGATAAGATATTGATAGGATAAGTGAGATCAAATGTGGTAAGGGATGATGGAGTAAGGAAAGAATAAGATAAGGGATAGGGACTAAGGGTGAAAACATGAATAAACCGATAAGATGCATGATACTTAGTAATATCCTCAACCTTACCAAGATCAATGGTGGAAAAGGGGATATGGATGCAGATAGGATAAACGAGGAATGATAGTGGATGAGAGATATAAAATCAATATGGAGGATAATATATCATGCCTGGAAATTGCCCCTAATGTAGAGTGTAAAAGGATAATGGATTACGCATGACACCTATTTTTGAGGTTTTCGTCATGGTACTTGTCCAAGGTTCCATCGAGGTGGTTTTTACACATGTTATTTCTCTTTACTTTTTACTTTTTACTTTTTACTTTTTTTTAAGAAGATAACTATAAAGGATAAAATGTGTTGATGTACTAAAATGTAATAATTTAAAAATGTGATATCATGTATATATATGGTGTGGTGTATGGGAAGATAAGATTTCCCTCTTAATCCTAAATTCATAAAGGGAGGATCCAAATTGATTAACCCCAAATAAAGGATCAATGCATTAATGAATCAACCGATTAAGAATAAGGATAAAGAGAAAAACCCTAGGTTCCTTATAGAAAAAAATGTGTAATAGATCTAGAAAGATTAAAAAATTAATTAAAATGAATTAGAATACAAGTACTAACCTATAAATGTAATAGATCTGAAGAATGATTTTTTTGGGTGTTTGTGCTGAGTTTCTGGAAGTTCTGCAACAAGATCGGGCATAGAAACACAGAGATGGAGAAAACCCATAAATCTTTTCCAGATCTGGCTCAGGTCAATTTTGACCCAAAACAAAATGTCGATCCTGACCCAAAATAGAAATTTGATCTTGACCCAGAATAGAAAGTCGATCCTGACCCAGAACAGAAAGTCGAGCTTGACCTGCACAGTCTGACATAAAATTTGTTTCCGAATCCCGAAAGTCTACGGAAAAGGGTATCCATATCTGCACTTGAACCTGTGCCCCGAACCTATACCTGGAAAAAAAATGGTTTTGTTTTTTGGGGGAGGTGTTTGCCTTAGTCAAATCCTAATTTAGGAATTAACCTTGAAATCAATAATTGAAATAGAGAATGCTAGAAAGTAGTAGAAGTAAATCTAACAATGAAGCTATGATATTTAATAGATATGCAATTGTATTTTGAATGTAAACAAGTATGTAAATATGAAAACTTGGAATCAATATTAGAAACCATAAACCTCCATGATTGTATGCTTGGAATCCACATTGAAGGAAGAATGAATGACTATTGAGGATGCACAAAGGACCTTGAAGGAATATCACACCACCATGATGAATAGATCTAGGGTTTGAATGATGAATCTTGAATGGTTGAACCAAATCCCTTCAAAGGCTTGAATGCTTGAATCCTTGATCTTCAATGGAGAACTTGAATTCTTGAGAGGAAGACTTGAAAACCTTAGTTGAACTTTGAAAGCTTGAGAACATGTAGAATAATGGATGTTTGAATTACTTAGCCTAGTTCACTTGGATTCTTGCTTCTTCTGAAAAATGAGAGGAGGAAAGCTTCCTTATATACCAATTTAGGGCACAATCTTATAGAAAGGCCTACATAGGAGAATTAAATTCCAATTAGAACTATACCCCTAGAAGAGGACCTATATTAAATATAATTTAAGAGTCATCACTTCGGAACCCAAAACAGTCGACCCAAAAGCGGGAAAATGAACTTTTGAATGTCCCTCGACAGCCAAAAAACTTTCTTATTGGAAGGGGGGACCTGGGTCGAGGTTGAGGTTGACCCCAACCTAGGTCAGGGTTGAGGTTGAACCTAAAATAGGTCAAGGTTGAGGTTGACCTTCACCTAGGGAGTCAAAACCCCTGAAAAATGTGCCAGGTGGGATAAACAGTGGTTGGAGAGGCCCAATCAGGGTCCTAAATAGGCAGAGAAGCTGGGAAGGGTGCAAAAATGAGAGTAAAAAATTATTATGGTCTAAAAAACCCCCTAATGAGGGCTAAATATTCTTAACATGGAAGTGCTTCCATTTTAAGATGATACATTAAGCCCCCACTTTAGTGGGAGTATGGAAATCGAACATACTCGCGGTAAATTTAGAAGAAAGACTCTGGTGAATCGCAACGAGGTAGAACATCACTTAGCCAAGGACATGAGCCCCTCGATAAAGGATTCTAACTCAACATACACGCACGAGGGTACAAAAGCAAAGAGAAAATAATCACAGAAAGCATAAATGACTACATAAGCGAGACAAGAGCAACACTATAAATAACATAGCTTCATGATCTAATCCTACTAGCATGAAAGTGAAAGAGAGAAAATAGAAAGTGATTACCTCACCTAGTAAGATGCCCACCTTACCATGACTCAACAAGGAGGGAGATACCAATATGTTCACCCATAAAATATGCTTTGTAATTGTAATCTGTCTTCTGACGGCTTTTGGAATACCCATAAATCCAAATTCTTGTATCACTATGGAATATAAAATGTGTGTCTTTTAAGGATTTAGCAACTTATGTGCATTACCTTCCAAGGATTTAGCATATTTCAATTTGAAAAATGCGTATCTCTTCAAGATTTAGGAACTTATGTGTGTTACCTTCCAAGGATTTAGAAAAAATAAAAATAAAAATGCGTCTCTTCAGGAATTAGCAACTTATCTGTGTTACCTTCCGAAGATTTAGCATGTTGTAAAATGTAAACTATAGTATAAGGGAGACCCTATATATGTACCCCTCCTTATCATGGCTACCTAATAGATAGGATAAGGAAGAGAAAGGAGGATACCTACTTCACAAAGTAAGGAGATGTCCTGTTAGCAACAATGTACACTATAGTCTTAGCGAAGAGTATTGACCCTTACATCTAAGATCATAGATAATCGTGAAAAGGATATGTCACTTATGGAAAAAGGATCCTCAAAGAGGAAGAGATCTTATCGAAAATATTCCCACCATAGAGGAGTGCTTAGGATAAAATATCATCTTTCAAAGAAAAGTAAAGAGGGAACCAAGATTCAATCATCAAGCCCCCTGCGATAAAGAGGAAGTGGAATCTCAGAATGAAGGAATCAAATTCTAACCCAAAGCAAGGGAAAGAGTTTATAAAGAACATAATTTGAAAAATAAATAAGAGGTGATGACCTAGGACAATCACATCTCATATAAGAGGGTATCCATAGCCAAAACATAAGTCTTTATAAGGAAATAATGTTGCAGAATTAACAAATGATACTAAGCTAAGGAAAGTAGATCCTTAGATAGAGAGAAAGAAGGAAAACCTTGCCCCCTAGGGATGAAAGAAAGGGATATACCAATAATATCAACAGATGCTGTAGCAAAGATATATCTTTACAAAACAAATGTCCTAGAAAAGATATCATGAGTATTAGAAGATATCTATGGATGATTATGAGCAAAGGAAGTTTGTATCATAATAAAATACCATAGGGATATAATATAGAAAGAATATCCAATTAATCTAAACAAAAAAAACATACTAAGAGCATAATGGATCCTAGAAAAAATGGAAGAGATACCTCTTGCCCCCAGTGAAGAGACAAGAGGGAGAAAGATCTATATTATTGAAGAACAAGCGGTATGCTCCGTATGGAAATTATGAAGAAATTTTAATACCGCACGAGAGAGATATAATTCCTAAAGAAACTCTTTCTCTAACATAAATCTTGAAATGCACACAATCAGAAAGTAAATGTGTATTACTATATTGAAAAGGATATTTGTACTTGGAGAGAGCATATTTTGGCATAGGTTTAAATATTTCTTTCTTAGAATTCATTAACTGAACACAGACCTTATTAGCCACATCTTGAGGAGTATCAGAGTAATCTAAGGAAGGTGTTGGATGGAGAATATGAAGAGGAGGGCGATGATCAAAATCAACCACCCCAAGTTGAGATAGTGGAAAGCCTAGACCATGCTTATCTTGTTTAGGGGATAGATGAACTAGATATTTAATACCATGTTCATTAACACCAAGCCCTAAACCCTTATAATATTTTTTAGCCACCATATTGTATCCGGTAGTGTACATATCTTGTAAAGCTTCTATAGGAGGTGATTGTTTATGATGATCATGAGAAAATGTTTTGATTAAGTAAAAGCAGGATTTGAAAGGTCCCAAAACCTTGTACAGAAGATCAGAAGATAGACAAAGCTGATCAGTCAAAAAAACAAAAAATGGGACAAAAGAGAAATAGGGGCACCAGGCTCTATAAGCCCAAAAAGTAGAAAAAGACAGCGCTAGAGGAAAAGAAAGCCCGAAAACAAAAGAAAGTGCATAGGGAATGAGAAATTGTTGTATAAGGAAGAATAATAGGTTTAGAAGAGTTTTTGTTTCTCTTCCCTTTAATATCATCATGGATCAGATAAAAAGGGGAATGTAAATCAAAGAATTCTTGAACATCTACATCATGACCCATAGTTTGAGCCCCATCACAAGTGTGAGAAGAACTAGGGATAGAAGATGGAGAAATAGGAATGGGAATATTAGGAATTGTATTAGGAAGGATAGGATGAGGATTAGGAAGATTAGGAACTAGATTAGGAATGATAGGATTATGATTAGGAATATTAGGAAATGGGGTATCATCTACCAAATTCTTCACATAATCCAAAAGAGCAATAAGTACACTACACAAATCCTTAATGAAAGTTTTGAAATTAGGAAGACTAGTATTAGTTAATCTCATAATAGCATGAGAAAGTGAAACATGAGGAAATGGATGATACTTTCATAAACATCATAAGTAATATAAAGATATTCTAAAAGAAGAATAATAAGGAAAATAACCATACCCCAAAGCATCTTAAAGATCTTCATAGTGAATTAAATGCAAGAAATGTTTTTGGGAAAAGAAGTAGAGTATCTAACACCAAAAAGAAAAAGTTGTCTATTGCGGGTTCACCAAAATGTAAAGGATAAAATGTGTTGATGTACTAAAATGTAATGTTTTAAAAATGTGATATCATGTATATATATGGTGTGGTGTATGGGAAGATAAGATTTCCCTCTTAATCCTAAATTCAAAAAGGGAGGATCCAAATTAATTAACCCCAAAGAAAGGATCAATACATAAATGAATCAACCTATAAAGAATAAGGATAAAGAGCAAAACCCTAGGTTCCGTCTTATAGAAAAGAATGTGTAATAGATCTAGAAAGATTAAAACCTTAACTAAAATGAATTAGAAGACAAGTACTAACCTCAAAATGTAACAGATATGAATAATGTTGTTTTCGGGTGTTTGCACTGAGTTTCTGGAAGTTTTGCAATCGGATTGGGCACAAAAACACAGAGACAGATAAAACCCATAAATCTTTTCCAGATCTGACTCAGGTCAATTTTGACCCAAAAAAAAATGTCGATCCTGATCCAAAATAGAAAGTTGATGCTAACCTAGAACAGAAAGTGGATCCTGACCCAGAACAGAAAGTCGACCTTGACCTGCATAGTCTGACGGAAAATCTATTTCTAGATCCTGAAAGTCTGCTGAAAAGGGTATCCAGATCTACACTTGAACCCGCTGTACCAAACCTGTACCTGCAATAAAAATAGTTTTTTTTGTTGGGGGAGGGGTTTGCCTTAGTCAAACCCTGATTTAGGAATTAAAATTAAAATCAATAATTGAAATAGAGAATTCTAGCAAGTAGTAGAAGTAAATCTAACAATGAAGCTATGATATTCAATAGATATGCAATTGTATTTCGAATGTAAACAAGTATGTAAATATGAAAGCTTGGACTCAATATTAGAAACCATAAACCTCCATGATTGTATGATTGGAATCCACCTTGAAGGAAGAAGGAATGAATCTTGAGGATTCACAAAGGATCTTGAAGGAAGATCACACCACCATGATGGATAGATCTAGGGTTTGAATGATGAATGTTGAATGCTTGAACCAAATCCCTTCAAAGGCTTGAATGCTTGAATCCTTGATCTTCAATGGAGAACTTGAATGCTTGAGAGGAAGAATTGAAAACCTAAGTTGAACTTTGAAAGTTTGAGAACATGTAGAATAATGGATGTTTGGATTACCTAGCCTAGTTCACTTGGATTCTTGCTTCTTCGAAAAAATGAGAGGAGGAAAGATTCCTTATATACCAATCTAGGGCACAATCTTCTAGAGAGGCCTACATAGGAGAATTAAATTAAAATTAGACCTATACCCCTATAATAGGACCTATATTAAATATAATTTAAGATTCGTCACTTTCGAACCCAAAAAAGTCAACCCAGAAGTGGGAAAATGAATTTTTGAATGTCCCCCGACAGCCTAAAAACTTTCCAATTGGAAGGGGGGACCTAGGTCAAGGTCAAGGTCAACCCTAATGTAGGTCAGGGTTGAGGTCGACCTTGACCCAGGGAGTCATAACCCCTAAAAAATGTGCCAGGTGGGATAAACAATGTCTGAAGAGGTCTAATCAGGGTCCTAAATAGGCACAGAAGCTGGGGAGGGTGTAAAAATGAGAGGACAACATGATGATGGTATAAAACACCCCCTAAGGAGGGATAAAATTTCTTAACATGGAAGTGCTTCCATTTTAAGATGATACAATAACATATACATGATAGGTAATGAAGAAATCAATCATATTTTTCTTTGGATATCACCCCTTGAAAAATATACTATAATACACCATGGCCATTTGAGGTATGTTCAAATACATTGATGGGGTGATGGTGAAGGTATTTTTATGAAAATTATTGGATAAGGGGGATGGAAGGATAAAACATAGGAGTCATATAATAAATGGGGTATTAGAAGACTTGTGTAGGATTATGTGGAAAGGGTGACAAGATCAATGTTGACACACACCTTGAAGGGTGGTGGAGTGATGGAGGAAGAGTGGATTTCAAAGTGTGATATTTTATAGAGGAAAGGATGATGAATTTTTAGATGGAGGATTTAAGGAAGCCTTATGAATCCTGAGTGCCAACTTTGATTTTTCCTTAGTGTGCAAGTATTGTGTGAGTGACTTGGGAATCCACATAACTTTTGATTTTTATTTTCCTTGTATCTCTTTAGAGTACATTTATTCAAAAAGATATTTAGAAATCCACATAAATTTTGAATTTTATTTTTCTTGATCTTTAGAATGCATCTTTTCAAAGAGAGATTTGGAATTCACATATCTTTTGATTTTGATTTTGATTTGATGGGCCTTTGTGGCCTTTTGGATATTGAAATTTTTCATTTGTATCCATATGTTGATTAGATTGGATATGTTGATCCTTGAATGTATGTAGAATTTTAGACTTATGAGTTTTATGCTTGGAATCCAAATGTATTACAAAGGAATTAGGAGTCATGGATGGATATGAATGATATGGATGTCTTTTGGATGAGTTCATGTAGGTAGGAGATTGGAAAGTTCTCAAGGATGTGTGCCTTTGTTGATCCTGATTTAGGGTAGGATAGGTGGAGGGAGGGACATAAGGACCCAAGATAGATGGAAGGGATGAAGGCTTAAATTTTGGGGTATAGGAACCCAAAATGGATTTGGAGGATGAGGAAGGTATATGATTGCATTTGAATGGAGGAATATAAAATATCGAAGGGATATCAACATCTTGAGTGTGAGATATGTATCCAAGGCCATCATCATTAATATTTTCTTTTATATAAGGGGGTTTATTACTAGATTTAATAGGAGAAATGGTAGCTTAGGGAGTGATGGTAGCTTGAGGAGGATTAGGATAATAAAGGAGATTATAGTAAATTAAGGGTTCTTGAAGCATGTATGGGGGATTATGACAAGGAGATGAAAGGATTCTTTGATCTTGACATGGAGGATGATCATTGGATTGACTTAAAAAGGTTCTTTTCATTGGATTTTCAATAGGATCATTAGATATGATGGAAGGGTTTATATGATATTTCTTAGAAGGTGGATTAGGAAAGGAAATCGGAAGGACACATTTCTCTTGAGATGGGGAGGGATCATCAAGGAATAATTGAAAAGGTATGAAGGTATCTTTATGACATTCGTGGGATATAGGATCTTCGTCGAACTTTGGAGGAAGTTGGAGTGTTTTGGTATCTTTACCTTCATCTTTAAGACTCATTTCTTCATTATTTGTATTATCCTATTGACATGGAGCCACTTCTAAGGACAAGGTAAGATTCCGGATATGCATGGTGGATTCTTGGAGAGAGTCCATATTTAAGCATGACAGGAAATTTTTTTTAATAGGAATTTCTAGAGTGGGTATGATTTTAATTGAATCACATGGTGGTTTAGTTTCCAAGACTTTGAAATCATGGGAATTATTTGCATAAATATTGAGATTAACTTGGATTTCTGTAGTAGATAGTCCTTGAGGGTTAACATAAAAAGTATCATCATTGAGTTTATTGTTAAGGAAAATGATATGGAGTGTTGGTGGGGAGCTTTAGGAGATGAAGGAATGGTGGAAGAGGTGGTGGCTACATGTGGGCCATTTCTTGACATAGGTTCATGATTTTGATTATGCTTGGAAGTAGTGTCTTATTTTTCTTTAGATGAGTCACTAGGATCTTCAACTTTGATTATACCCTCATCAAGGAGATCTTGGATGTTATGTTTCAAGTCCATGAAATTTGAGGTCTTATGTTGTTATTCCTATGATACACACAATATTTACTAAGAAATTAACATCACCATGTAGTCACTTTAGGTAATATGATAATATTGTACTCAAGAAGATCTTTCAAAGCTGACTCAAGAGATTTCCCCAAAGGTGTAAAATTTATATCCAAGGGGTATTTAGGCTCATATGTGTTTATAGAATAAGTGCCTTGATGCCCAGGTTCCTTGGTGAAGGAGACATATTATCTTTCTTGGATTTCTGATTTTCATTTTCAATTATTTGTTGTTCCACCTTGTATAGTCATTTAAGCATATTTTGAATATTTTGTTCCTCATTATAACTTATTGGATTTTATGTTGGACTTGAATTCCATAAACGTATCTCTTGAGATCTTGGATTTGTTGAGAAAAAGAGGCCATGAACATTTATGAGATATTTTTTTATCTTTGACCAAGGGAAAAGGATATGTCAAATGATATGTGACTCAAGGAAAGTGACTTAAGTGCAAGCTAAAGTTTTGATTAATCAATGATGGATATGCAAGGACTAAGGATATGACAAAGTGAAATGATGCAAGGAATGTAATGATCAAGACATGAAAGGAGAAAAGGTGAAAATAGGTGAAATAATGTGAATATGAAAGGACCTAAAAGATTAGAACTATGAAATGAGATCCTAAGATATTTACAATGATCATGTTGAGAGAAAAAGTTCAATGTTCCAATGTCTATTTTGCAAATTTTCAGTTTCAACTGTGGTGTTGATTTTCAATTGGAAATATTATTTTTAAGACACATGCAAGACATAATGGTTGTATTATTTTTGAAAAATAAAAGCACATTCAAGCACAACCTAAGGTTAGCCAGGACAATATTTATTGTATTCCCACTGTAGATAAATCTAAGCCACACCTATTCAGACTGGATAGCTGATAAGTTTGGTGACACTAGCTCCACTCCACTCCACGACACTCACTTCTCGGACATACCAAAATTCTAATTCCTTGGGTGGTGCAGGAGCACCAAGGCCAAGCACAAGGGCCTTGAGAAACACTAGGGTCACTGATAGATCCTAGGGGGAGTGAAGGAAAAAATGACCTTGTTGGGTCATTTGACATTGTAATAAGACCATGTTTGGTCATTTAATTATGTTTTGATAATGCTTTGTTAAGTAAATTGACCATTTTTTCAAAGGATCAATATTGTAAGCCATGATTCCATTTGAAGGGTAGAAGTGTACCTTGAGGTCACATGAGGATCCTAAGTATAGATGAATTTTTTTAATGACCTATAAGGTCTATGATGTTTGTAAGTTGGTCATTAGAGCCATTTAAAGTTGTCAAATGCACTGAAAGTGCCAAAACATGTAATGTTGCATTTATATGCAAAATATGGCCTATAAGGCTCATGTAAGGGATTAGAAGGATAATTTTTAGGACTTTGTCACCTATTAGAGGTTATTGTAAAACCATTTGTGGTTAAAATAGCAGGGTCATTTAGTGAGTAGTCAACTAATTGTCGAGTTGTGGCAACTTGACAACATTTTTTGAGCATTTTTGTTTTTGGCACTAAGCTTGAAGGTAGTTAAGTGGTTGAAAAGTGGTTTGGAAGCTCCCAAGATTCGGGGGACATGGTTAAAGTTGAGGAAAAATTAGTTCCAAGAGAAGTGGAGGATGTATTAAGGAATTTTGGGACTCTGTACAGACTGTAATAAAGTTTTGGTGTATAAACAACAAACATTGAATATAGTTTGCATTTGGTATTCTTGTTTGAATCTATTTTTGTGAGCTTCTTTATGTGAAGGGTAGATTAATTATGTGTTTTTTTTGTGGTTATGGACATGCATTAAGCAGTCCAAGTATTGTGTTTTTTTTCTTGACTGTCTGTACTGAGACAATAGGAATTCATTTAAATTTATTGCTCCCATAGTGGGTGCAACATGTAACATACTCTTCCCCATCACTGTGCTCATGGAAGAGACTCTTGTTATGCTTTAAATAGGTACTGATGATGTTTCTTGTAGGTTGTAGAATGGTAAGATGGAAGAAATCTATGCACAATGTATTTGTGGCCTAAAAATACAGTGAAAAGAAGCCATGGGGGCAGTAGTAGACATTCTAGCCACACGAGCATGTGTTTTTATGAAAGAAAATACACCTAATTCAAGGTGAAACAACCATTGGCTAGCTCTGGAAATGAGTGAAAGGACTAGAACTAGGAAGCCCTAGCTTGATGACCCTTAAATAGAGGGTTTGGTGCATGGAGTGTCTAGACAATAGGAAAGACAAAAAAAGGTGAAAATTCTTTGTTTTAAATCTTAACTCAAGACTTTTTCAAGTTCTTAAGTTGTGTGAATGAGTAATGCTAGGGGTTTCTTTGTAAAAGTACCCAATTAGGCCTAGGTAGCCAGGAGTGACAATAATTATTTGGATGAGATGTCTCAAATGACCTATACCCAATATTAACATATGTTTTAGCACTCCCAAAAGAGTATCCAATTTTTTTTTTTTCAGCAAGTTGTTTGGAAAGTGAAGGAGTTAAGCTTGAAAAAATCATTGGTGAAGGCTAGTAGAACCCTGTCCCAAGATGAGGAACTTGGGCTCAAAAGCAATCTCAAGAATGAACCAAAACTCATTGATTAGTTTTTTTAAGCATGATCAAATCCTTAGATGATGTGAATTCATGGATGAGAGTATGGAACCAAAGTTGAGCACTTGAATGGTGTGAAGTCAGGTGAAGGTGAGAGCTTTTGACTTGACCCTTGGATAACCTAGCAAAGTAGGTTGGATCTTACTTTTGATCCTGGTTGAAGGTACTTTTTGGAGAACTTGAAATAATTTGGAAGATTCTTAGGAGAATATTGGGAGCTCACCACCTTGTATCATATGAAATTGGTATCAAAGAAAGTGAGTAAATCCTTGCAAGATTGGTGAAGTTAGTCAATTTGAACTCATCAGAGATGGAAATTTTTTTGACATTCAAAGTTTTCAAATCCTATGAAAAAAGAAAAAGAGAGGAATAAGAGAGAAAGGAGAGGGAAGAAAAACTAAGAAGCTTAAAAAGAGCCTTAGAAGAAGGTGAAGCAAGATTGAAGAGACTTGAGGAGATGCTCAAGGATGCTACAAGTTGGCATTTAAGGTTAAAGAAGAAGATGAAGTGGCCTAGTCAGAGGCTAAGAGAAGCAGCAAGGAAGAAGACAAAGTTTGAGGAAGAGGAGGGTACTAGGAAGGGTACTCTTGAGGAATTTTCACCTATGATGGAGGGTGTAAAGGCTCATGATGGAGTCTTCGTGGATTCTCGAGGAGACAACATAAAGGAAGGCATGGATTGTCTTGAAGATGAGGTAGATTTGTGGGATAAGTTTGCTGCTATAGTAGAAGAATGACAAATGTATGGAGGATATTTGGAGGAACAATAGGAAGAAACCTTCAATGAATAGTTTGAATTTGCAGAGATGGGCCAAGAGGAGGTTCGAACAATGATAAAATTTTCTCCTAGAGTGGAGATGGAACAAGGTGAATCAGAGATACTGGTTGGTCTGATGGTGAGAAAGAAGAGGCAACATGAACAAGAATTTATCACATTGTTGAGGAAGGGAAAAACAAAGTGCAAGTTGAAGATGCATGGAGGAAGGATAGCATGGTTCATGGAGGACCTATATTTTCCAAAGGTCAAGATGAAGGCCTGATTTGTTTTCTAACAATTGTTTGTTTGTAGGTTTCCAAGAGGACTTGAAATTTTTTTAAAGATGTGGAGTATGGTGCAGGAGCACCAAGGCCAAGCACAAGGGCCTAGAGAAACACTAGGGTTGATGATAGATCCTAGGGGGAGTGAAGGACAAAATGACCTTGTTGCATCATTTGACATTGTAATAAGACCATGTTTGGTCATTTAATTATGTTTTGATAATGATTTATTCAGTAAATTGATCATTTTGTCAAAGGATCAATATTGTAAGCCATGATGGAATTTGAAGTCTATAAGTGCACATTGGGGTAACCTTAGGATGCTAAGTATAGATGAAGTTTTTTAATGACCAATAAGGTCCATGATGTTTGTAAGTTGGCCACTAGAGCCATTGAAAGTTGTCAAATGCAATAAAAATGCCAAAACATGTAATGTTGCATTTATATGCAAAATATGGCCTAGAACGCTCATGTAAGGGATTAGAAGGATCATTTTTAGGATTTTTCACCTATTAGAGGTTATTGCAAAACAATTTTTTGTTAAAATAGGAGGTTCATTTAGTGAGTAGTCAACCAGTTGTCGAGTTGTGGCAACTTGACAACATTTTTTGAGTATTTTTGTTTTTGGCACTAATCTTGAAGGTAGTTAAGTGGTTGAAAAGTGGTTTGGAAGATCCCAAGGTTTGGGAGAGATGGTTAAAGTTGAGGAAAAATAAGTTCCAAGAGAAGAAGAGGATGGATTAAGGAATTTTGGGACTTTGTACGGACTGCAACAAAGTTTTGCTGTATAGATAGGAAATATTGAATATAGTTTGCATTTGGTATTCTTGTTTGAATATATTTTTGTGAGATTATTTATGTGAAGGGGATATTCCTTATGTGTTTTTTTTTTTGTTTTGGTTATGGACATGCATTAAGTAGTCCAAGCATTGTGTTTTGTTTCTTGACTGTTTGTACTGAGACAATAGGAATTCATTTAAATTTCTTGCTCCCATAGTGGGTGCAACATGTAACATACTCTTCCACATCACTGTGATCATGGAAGAGACTCTTGTTATGCTTTAAATAGGTATTGAGAATGTTTCTTACAGGTTGTGGAATGGTAGGATGGAGGGAATTTGCAGACAGTATTTTTGTGGCCTAAAAATACAATGAAAAGAAGCCATGAGAGAAACAATAGACATTATAGCCACATGAGAATGCATTTTTATGAAAGAAACTATATACATACACCTAAGAAAAGGTGAAACGATCATTGGTTAGCTCTGGAAATGAATGAGAGGACCAGAACTAGGAAGCCTTAGCTTAATGACCGTTAAATAGAGGGTTTGGTGCATGGAGGGTCTAGACAATAGGAAAGCCCCAAAAATTTGAAAATCCTTTGTTTTGAATCTTAACTCAAGACTTTTTCAAGTTCTTAAGTTGTGGTAATGAGTAATGCTAGGGGTTGCTTTGTAAAAGTACCTAATTAGGCCTAGGTAGCCAGGAGTGACAGTCATTATTTGGATGAGATGTCTCAAAGGATCTATACCCAATATTGGAATATGTTTTATAACTCCCAAAAGGGTATCCAAAACAATAATATTTTTCACAATTTTTTTTGAAAGTTAAGGAGTTAAGCTTGACAAACTCACTGGTGAAGGCTAGTAGAACCCTATCCTAGAATGAGGAATTTGGAGTTGGGGCTCAAAAAAACTGTCAAGAATGAACCAAAACTCATTGATTAGTTTTTTTTAGCATGATCAAATCTTTAGATGATGTGAATTCGTGGATGAGAGTATGGAACCAAAGTTGAGCACTTGAATGGTGTGAAGTTAGGTGAAGGAGAGAGCTTGTGACTTGACCCTTGGATAACCTAGTGAAGTAGGTTGGATCTTAGTTTTGATCCTGGTTGAAGGTACTTTTGGGAGACCTTGAAAGTATTTGGAAGATCCTTAGGATAATCTTTGGATCTAACCACCTTGTATCACATCATTGGGTCATCACCTCCCAAGGGATTGATATCTCTACTTTGAACTGCGAGAACGTGAGACGACTTTAGAGGTCTAACCTCATGCGCCAAAAAATAGATGGGTTTTAGCTATTACAACAATAGTTTCTAGTCAAAATTCAGGGAATGAAACATTACAAGCATCCAAAAATACACTTAAAGATTTAACCAATCCTACTAGGGGTCTAATAGATGCAAGATATGCCCCCTTTCGAACTGGCACTGTATGATAAGTGCTAATACTAGTTAGACTTGGATTTTGCCTTATCCTTCATTTATATAGAAAACCAAATTGAAAGCACCACTTAATATTGTTCCCTTGGGGTGAGTACCTCTTTTCCCACCAAGGCATGCCTCTCTAAAGGATAGAACAAATTTCTCTTGCATCCAAGATCCACAAAGGAAAGGGGAGAGGATACATTGTTCTATCTTGGGATACACAAAGAAAAGATGTTCAAGCGCACCAGACATGTCAAACACTTGGGTTATTTTTAGTGCACCAATTGAAGTGTAATCTATGCTAGAATCGGACAATCAATTTCAAAAATCACATTCATTGTACCCTGCATCAAACATTATCAGTACTTTTCAAATCATAGTCTTTGCCAAACGTCCAAAATTGAATGTCGTTAGTAGTTTCAAAGATATGGTCTTCGTCAAATGAGAATGGATGTCTTGCACAAAAAGAACTCAATAATTACCCCCCCAACTATTATCTCCAAAAAAAGAAACACGATCTAACAACATAAAAGACTAACCTAATTCTAACAAAAGACTAATTTCAATAACCAAATTAGTCTAATTTAACCAAGACCTAAATTAATCTAATCTAAATTAGGAAAACTAAAATATAATCTAAATTAATAAATTAAAATGTACTCCAAATTAACAAAGTAAAGTCTAATTACTTAAAAAAATCTAATTCTAAAAATCAAAATTAATTAATCAAAATCTAATTCTAAAAAAAAAAGGTTAAATGTAAAATCTGAATTTAAATTAATTAAAATCTAATTCTACTCTTAATTAAAAAAAAGTTAAATCTAAAATTTAAATTTAATTAATTAAAATCAAATTCTAATCTAAATTAAAAATTAAAACTAATTTAACAACTAATTTAAATTAATATTGTTTAATGTATAATGTTTGGGATTAAAATATGCATGGATAGGGCATGTTTGACATTACAAGGCATGGACAATAATATCATTGTGTTTGTTATGGATGAACTGAACTAAAAATCATAATGCATAACAGTTAGTATACTTCTAATGCATGTCAATCACTAGAAACACATGGTATACGCATGTCAATCACTATTCACAGATTGTATTCAAATGTAGATAGATTATAAATGCAGACCATTCATATTTAAATGTGGACCATCATTGGGTGAAATGATGACAGACCATTACTTACATAGATCATTCAAGCCAGACAAATGGAGATTTGGCCAAATGAAGATAATGCATATGGAGTGTCGCACATGGGTTCATTCAAAACACAGTCCAAAATGCAGTCCAAAATGGAGAAACACAGACCATGTAATACAAGGAGTATGCATAAAAAAAGTTGTCCAGTCACATCAATCAGAAACATATATATCATTCAATTGCATATCATTTCTTCCAAGATTGATATGCAAAAGACCAGTAATCTGAAAAATGTATATTTTGCAAACAAAACTAAATTCCCAAATCAGCAAAGAAAACGTTAAAACATTAAGTAAACACTATGTAATTCTCAAAAGAATTCTGATCATGGATGGTGACCCAACCCACTAAATCAGTATTAGGTCCTAATGGGCGTTCTAAATGAAGATGGGGGAAACCATGATCTACGTTTTCAGACCATTCCCAACACCACAACAATGGAGGCATCCTATATGAAAATACATGCAAAATAGATATCTAATATAAATACACATGCACTCAAAAGAAACCTCACTCCATTGCACTTCTATAAATAATCAAGGTCTTGTGCTTAAAGATTTTTCTCTCAGGAGCACATGTACAAATAACTATGGAACAAATATTTGACAAGATGAAAGATTGTAAGATTGAAATGCAAGAAAACTGAAATGAGCTAGAATACCAATGGTAGATGATGCAAAAGTGAATTCAAGCATGTAACGGGATGGTCAGAATTGAGATAGGGGCATAGTTTTAATAGAAGTCCTCAGAAAAGAATCCCATATTAGGGTGAATGTGGGATAAATGATTGTATAATGGAATTGTAAATAGGATTATCCCACATGCATTAAGTGGATGTAGCAAGTGGTGATAGAATATGATAAATAGAGGATATAGTGGATATGAGGTGGATTTAAGAATTTAATATAATAATAATAAAATATTTATGAGAATGATAGAATAATGGTAGTAAATTATAATACTTAATAGATTTAACGTATTAATGGAGAAATATAATAATAATATGAATAAGAATAAGAATATTATAATAGTGGATCCACCGCTTAATGGAAAAATTGACATTGAATGTAAGAGGAAAATTTTACATGTCTACACAGAGGATACAAATGATGCAGAGGAACTTAGAAAGGTGAAAAAACTCACTCAACCACTGGTTGCAAGGTTCATTCAACACTAGACACATAGAGGCATTCAACTTCAATGCACTCAAAACAAGACTTGAGACCCTAACTTGTCTTCTTGACCGAACATGGCATAAGATCCTTCCAAGATTGCAAATATTTCTCTTGTGGTGTTCACAACATCAACTAACCCCAAACAACTCAAATATCAACAATAGAAAAAATCCATTACATCAACTAACCTTATTTTCTTCAAGGATGTTACTACACAAGCCTTTGGGCCAAAAGAGAGCAATAGACATCAACCTTCCCATTTTCTTGGGAATATGAAGAGGGATGTTTGAAAAATTCATAAGACTATAAACATCACAAAGGATCCAATCAAATAGACCCAACACAACATTCTGCTCAAGTTTCTTTGTAAACCCCAACTAGGCCTTGTAGCCCTATCTAGTTTTTTTTTTACAATATCTTTTTGATCACTGACCATGGACACAAACCAAAACCCTTTTTAGATACCATTTTGGAAGAATCAAAACATATGTCAAAAACAACACAGGGTCTTTTGAACTAACAAGTTCAAATCTGACTGATCACAGTGACCTAAAGGGGCAATTAGGTCTCTTTCTCAAAGCAAGTACTCCAAATTATTCACCCAACCTAACAACCACTTGGAACTCTTTAGGTTCATCACCAAACCAAAAAATACACCATCAGCTAGTACCTAAACCTCTCAAATTTATGACTGTCATTCACTTTGCATTCAAAACCCTTAATATTGATCTGCCATGATGATGCTAGACCCTAAAATACAATTTACACCATGGCCACCAACTTGGTTCACTCTGAAACTGCAAAAATACTAAATCTAACCCTAGACCCTAACATTTCACCAAGATTAGAATTTTCTAATGGTGAAATGTTGTGTGGAGGAAATTTTTTTCTCCAAGCCCTAAGTAGTGAGGGTTTCATACCTCCTAAAAAATTTCTTATAAATTTATATATAATTAATGGATTAAGCCCAAAATAGAACCAAATGAAAGTAGGTTCATCAACCAATCGAGCAAGTTAAGTTGTAGTGTATTTTGAGTCCGTACACACCGTACTAATTGACTGTTACACCAAAACCCATGAATTAAAGCATGAATTAGAGTAATTATTTATTCATAGCTACAAAAAACTTCAAAAAACTCTTGCCTCAACTAGTATGAGGCATAAATAGACTAAATACATTCTTCCCAATTAGTTCCAACTGATTGTTGAATCAGTTGACCATTGGGTTAACAAGTTGCACAATGTTACAATTTTCGTAATTTTTGCAATCCCTTAGAAAAGTGACTTAAATCCCTCTAAAAACACTACTAACATGCCACATTTGGCTTACAAACATGAATTTGATCAATTCCACTTCATTTCCACACTCTTGGAGGGTTTGACCATGTTTGACCAGTTCGGTCCTGATTGGCTACACATATGCAATTGGCATCAATGCCTTACAAGGTGACTAAAAATGTTTCAAAGTGGTCCCGAGGACCCTATTACATCCAAAATGAACAAAAAATCATGATTAAAAATGAAAAGTGTTTGATAGGTCCCTTTGACCCATAGGTGCTCCTGCACCATGCACCTAGGGAGAGAAGAATCTCAAGTCCCTCTTGAAATGAGGTCTTCAAAAGAAGTTCCATATTTCTCAATATCATTCTCAGTAATCTAGGTAGAATATTATTGAGGTAATTTTTTTCCATTTGATCAGGTACTCCTTGTATGTCTTCTTTCTAGTTTTTTTCACCTCCTTTGTGTCTAGGATACACTTTGCTTCATGGGTTTTCTAGGTAGTAACTCCTTGACCTGATCATCATCCTCATCTGTTGCTACACCTACATTAGTACATGCAACCACAAAATTTTTATATGTATATAAATCAGATACGTTAAAGATTGGAGATATGGCTACCCTGGGAGGTAACTCAATCTCACATACATTTTTCCCAAATTTATGAACCACCCTCCAAGGTTCTATCTTATTCATCATCAATTTGGTGTATTTACCTTTTGGAATCCTTTCTTTCTTGAGGTGTGCAAGAACTATGGTGGAACCCAAATTTACAAGGCAAATTTGCATATTAATAACTCAGGGAAGTATTTTATTTTATGCCTTCATTGATATTATTTATTTAATATTTTACCTTTAGGTTCTTTTTCATATTTAAATTCATAATCTAGCCATTGTCTATGTTTTCTGTGGGATTTTTTTCTTTTATTCTTTTGCACAGAT
Source organism: Thuja plicata (assembly GCA_018584345.1). Classification (NCBI taxonomy): domain Eukaryota; kingdom Viridiplantae; phylum Streptophyta; class Pinopsida; order Cupressales; family Cupressaceae; genus Thuja; species Thuja plicata. Next base: position 296,521 of record MU225461.1, read on the forward strand.
CAACGGTTAAAGATTAGACTCCATCAACAGTTGGCATAATTCTGCAATGATATAGTAAATGATTTTTACCCATCATGGAATCACGAATAGTTGCCACGTGCCTGATGAGGTCTCACCTGACTAATTAGTCATCGAGCATATTACCTTTCAGCCAATGGTTATGACAATGCCATGATCAGAAGATGCCTATTCTTTACCCTTCAATGCCTCACACGATGACGACAGGTGTCCCAGCCCCACTAAATTCTAAGCGATGAGGAATGAAGATTTACGGTTAACGTACGAAGAGGATCTATGCCTAGTGCTATCCCTCAAAGAAAATATGGACAACCTTTAGTCTTTAAGAGAACACGACAAAATGATGCATGTCCGACCCCACTAAACTCTGAGTGATGAAGAGGGAAAGATCAACTGTTAAAGTTCAGATATGATCTAAAACTAGTGCTATTCCTCATATCAGAGATGATTGTTCTTTATCCTTCAAGGGAACGCAACTGGGTGACATGAGTCCTGGGCCTGCACACGTTCTATGCAATGAGATAGCAAGGATAACAGTTGGCAGTACCTGATTAGTCAAAATGGTTGACGGGGATGCATTTCACTTTGGAAGTCAGTTAAAATGCTCACTACTAAAGTTTGTATCTTTTAGCACGTGGGTTAGATCAATGATCATATTTAATCTGATCGAAAAAGGTGATTGAGTCTTAAGAAAGGCAGGAGGAAGATCTGCGATCAAACAAAGATAGATCTATGGCAGGCATGATGCCTCAAAGTGGAGATGAACAAGCTTTACTCATTGTGGCATTGCGAGATGGTGACATCTGTCCTGAACCCACTAAGGTTATCAGCGGAGATAGGTTAATCAACGGTTAAACATCAAACAAGATATACGTTGAGCACAATCCCTCAAAGCTAAGTTGTAGGGTTCTTACCCATTGTGGGGTCACGACTGATCACCATGTGTCCCAGGACCACTAGCAATTTAAGCGAAGATAGGTTGATCGACGGTTAAATCATGGAAGAGCTCTACGGCTATTGTGATCCCGTTGTTACAAGCTTGATGAATTTTACTCATGGCAGTATTGCAATATCTTGACACGTGTCCTCATCGGAAAAAAAGGACAAAAAATCTTGGGTGGCAGCGTGACATGGATTTATTTGCTTCATTTTAATATTATAATTATGTTTTATTTCTCTTAGGGTTTGGTTTACTATTTGATACGTCAATGTCTTCATGCAGGGTTTCGAAGGTGGCGATTATGGATCTGTCTGATGATAAAACAATATGACCTTTGTGAAATACTAAAGGATGATCATATGCAGACATCCATTGAAGAGTATGCATGAGAATGGAGAATACCAGTGGGTGGTCAACATTTTTGATGTTTCTTTTCTCAATAATAAAGCTATTCAACGTACCAGAAATAATATTCTTTATTAGAAGCACAAATATATAGATGAAAGTATGGTCAAAGTTCCATAATGATCTTAACACAGAATCATTATTCTGAATTGTCTCTAACAAATCATAGGTGATTTGTTAGTGACTATTATTTTGAGTCCTTATAGTCGACAACTATTTTTAGACAAGGATGATTAATCATTCCTTTATTGTAATTGTTATTGTTCAATTGTTGATCCTAGGGTTAGGTTTTAGTTATGAACATATGTATTGATCTGAAACTTGTATGAATCCTTTGAACTTTATATAAATTAGGATACTGAGATCAATACAAGGGGACAGAAGAACAATAGGACAATTATGGAAGATTGGATAGATTTGGATCAAAAAATTAACATGAACCTAGATGTACTATTTTTCAAAATCAATAAAGATAAGTTCTTTTTCTTTCATCTGTGGGAATTGATTCAACTTCATTTTCGATTAGTACCTTGGATAAAGTCTTTTTCTTCAAAGTGATAGCTAGATGTTGCATGCTTTTGATTAAATTTACAGCTTTGGTCTGATGACATTATTTTTCCATTAGTATGCAAAGAACGCTTTCGGTAAACATACACTGAAAGAAAGGACAAAGAGAAAACAAAAAATGCAGATATCAGAGATCACCAAAAACTTCTAAGTACGAAGAAAATCGATGACACAATTTTGTGTGTAAACCAAATATGAAAAATGGAAAGGATGTAGAGGAACCCGAAAGTGGAACCCGAAAAGTAGGTCATAGTGCAAATTGAGAGAACAGTCAAAGAGGAACCTGAGAGACAGTCAACTGACTTTAGAGCATAATCGACTGACAAAAATTGAAAGTCAGTTGCAACCCACAAAAAGTGGATCTGACTTCCACATCAGATAAAATAGTCTTATTCTATTTATAGAGTCTTGATTTGTTTTTTAAACCATTTCTTTAGGGACAAGAAACATTAATGTAAGTGTTTTAATCAGTCTAACTGATTTAAAACACATAGACTAGGAGATCAAGGTAAAGTTTTAAACTTGTGATCTTAGAGTAAATATTGTTTTATGTGAAACTTGATTAGGTCAATCCATCTTATAAATAGATGTTGTAATCATTCATTATATATAGAGAGATGATGTGAGAATGGATGAGAGGATGAACGAAGCATACGAGCACATCTATGGATCAGATTGAAAGTTTCAAGAACCATAATAATAAAAGGTGAATTTGGTTATCAAGAACCAAGAACAAAGGCTACCGAGCAACAAAGGTATTATTAAGTCACATTAGGTGATATACTTATTTATGTAATCTTAAATGAATCTATAATCAGCAATAGGAGATTTCATACACCAGGTCAAATTGTAATTTGATCTCATTCTAACAAGTGAAGCAAAGTGTGAAAATCCTTTCAAGGAAGGTGGATTTAACCATCCAACTAAAAATCTCTTAACCAAGTGCACACTCAACAGTGTTGCTAAAGCTCTTAATAGAGTAGACTTTAACAGGTCTCCACCGATAATCCTAATAGGGTAGATCATCAGAAGTGATTAAATTGTAAGACTTAACCAGCCCCTTCCAATCTACAGATAGTGAAGAATTTGTGGGTGCCATCCCCATCACATTTTTTACTTCCTAACAGGAGTTTTCTATGATATAATATCTTATGTTATGTGTCAGTTACTTTCATGAAAGTTTCTATGAATGTTCACATGTTTGATTAAGTTTATGAATTGATAAATACTACATCAATATAGTATAGAATAGATGGTTGGATAAACAATTGATTACCTAAAGGATAAAGGTTAAAAGATACAAAAGTTTTAGAGGTACTGATTCACCCCTCCCCTCTCAGTAAACACTTCCCATTAATTCCAACAATTGGTATCAGAGCTAAGTCTCTTATCTGGAAAAGCTTAAAGTCTTAAGAGAAAAGATCATACAATGGAGAAGTACAAACTTGACAAAAGTATTGAGAATAAGAAGCTAGAAATTCAGATCTTCTATGAGCAGTATAAAGAAGATAGAATCAATATGAGATAGGTGTTAGAGGAAAGAAAGATGATGACATCTTCCTATAATGAAATAGATTACTATGAGGAAGAGATACCAGATTTATTTGAGTCTTCAGGATCAAATACAAGAAAAGCATAAGACACATCAGAAGAAAGCATCACAAGCTTAAATGAAATCAATCAACATCTGGCTGGACAAGTGAAATCTCTGCAAATCGGTCAAGAGACACAGATGGTAAGAATGATTGATGTCATGAACATTTCTAGACAAGCTAAACAAGAAAGAACACTAGCTATTGATGATAGAAGGAAGATTATTGAAAAGATACAAGAGAAAGAGTCTAAAATACAAAGACCAATAGAGCATCATCATGAGATTACAAATCAGATTATTCTTATGAGTCAAGAGGAAAATAGAATGAATGTTGAACTCATTGAAAGAATAGAAGATATTGGTGAGCTAAGAGAAGAAAATGAAAAGCTGAAACAAGAACTTAGAATTCAGCAACAACATAATGAAATTATCAAAAAAGCTAAAGAGAGCAATAAAATAATGGATGAATTTCTTGATGGACAACAAAGAATCAACAACAACACCGGTCTAGGCTTTACCAAGAATGGAGAATCACCCAATCAAGATGATCCAAAGAATGTTTATGCAAATCCAAGACCAAGAAAGCTGACATGCAATCACCATGGAAAGAAAGGCCACACATCAAATGTATGCAGAGGAAAAATGAAAAGTATTCCTAAATCCACATCTTCATTCATAGGACCTTGTTATAAATGTAACAAGAAAGGACATAAAGCATATGAATGTAAGTCTAAGATGAAACAACCAAAGAAGGAAACCTACGTGGACAAATACTGTCCTACTTGCAAAATGAATGGGCACACAACTCTTGAATGCTAGAAAAAGAAAAAGAAAGCATGGAAGCCTAAAGGTCAAGAAACTCCCTATCAACTGAAGAGAGTCAGAAAATAGTATGTATGGGATTACAACACATGGAAAAATTGTACATCATGTGGAAGATTTGGTCACATTGATACAAACTATATGAGACAGTGGACAATAAAGTCTAGAGGCTAGACTAACCCCAGAATGACATGCTTACACTGTCATAAATTTGGTCATCTCAAGAAAGATTACAAAGACTGAATGATAGAGACTAGCACATTTCCCAATAGAAACACCATTGAATACATCCAGAGAATGAGAGACAAAATGTGGAGAAAAGATTCAAACAATGATGAATCTGGACTGAGCAATGCAAATGGTGACACCCCATCCAATGGATCTGATGACATCACCACCCCCACCTAAGTAGAACAAGTAAGTATGGAAATTCATTACACTAAGCAATTTTTTACATTAGTTCCATAATATGTTGATAAAATGCCAAATTAGCATAAGTAAAGATGCATCATGATATTACTTGTTAAAATCTGTGATAACTATTCTATCAGGTAATACATACCAAAATCCATCAGTATACACTCAAAACTAAAACTGACTACACTTACTGATAATCGTCGGTTAATATGTAAAAGAAAATTTGCTAGTATAAACCGAGACTTGTCGGTAATCAAGAAAGTTGAATGAGTTATGTTTGCAAAACACCGAAACCCGTCGGTAAAAGCAAGAGGTTAGACGACCACCCTGAAACATCACATTGTCACCAAAGAAGGAAGTTAATTTTCAAACTGACGACTCCGTCTTCACACACCGAGGAGTGATTGAGCATTAATGACTTGCTTTTAGGGAAAACATCTATAAAAGGGCGATGGAAGGGTTTCATTCTTCACCAGCAAACACAACATAGCGATGAGAGAAAAAAATTAGAGAAAAGTGAAAACATCATAGAGAGACTTCAACATGACCCAGAGCACTCCAATAGATCAGTGACCACTACAAGAGCCAATAGTAAGTTCCTATGAAAACTGAGAACTCTATATTACACATTTTTCAGAAAGCCCTAAATATCTCAAACAATGGCTACGACCTCAAGAACCACCAAAAAGAAGAACATCAAGGAGGGTAAGGTTAAACTTATCATGAATTCTACCTATGAGTAACCTCACTACAAGATTTTCCCTGAGGTTGCAGCACAACCTGACAATGCTGGAGCATTCTCGCGAATACCAGCTAGGGTTTTTCTCATTGAAGACGTGCAAGTATACATTCACTGCAAGATTACAGAAATTGGTGATTTAGAGGTGGAACAATCTTATAAGAAGCTGTGTAATGAGGATGGATCCATAAAATATGAACACAAACACATAGAGGTGAAAGGGCTCACAAATTCCCTATTGTTCCCGAAGGTATTCAAAACTGAGTGGATTTGGTTAGTACTGAGCTGAATGCACAATCAAAAGCTATGGGTGGATGAGCCTAAAATGATAACCTAAGATTTTAATCATGCAATCATCGGCTACCCTATAACTGATAAGGTAAAGGCATTAAAACACCCACCCAAGCCTAAGATTGAAAAGAGCACAGGAGCCGAGTATGATGGTAGAGGACTGAAGGTATCCACTATAACCGATGATGAACTTAAATTTGGAGAATGTGTCCTAGGATACAAATTATTCCAAGCTAGAAGGATGAACAACATAGCATCCAAAGCTGTGGATACAACTTATAAGATTGTAAAGAAAGGTAACCAGTTGGATCTGTCAAAACTTCTACTGAACTAGTTAAAAGAAAACATGAGAACAATCAGAAATGCAAAGACAAATACATGTAAGTGTGGATCACTTATCATGTGCATTTTATTTTACTTCCAAGAATCATTTCTATCAGTAGGAGATGTAAAATGGGATACCACAAGACCAGTTACCATGCAGATCAGTGAATACATAACATCATTGGGAGACAACTTTGAAACAGTCATGGATGAGTACTTTGCAGGATTCAAGGACTAGATGCAGAAAAGAGTAAGGATCCCTAAACAAATTATTGAGAAATTCAAGAATGGTATATGTTTTATGGTTGACATCGATCACACATACATCAAACCTGTTGTACCAAGGAAAACATGGTTACAACCTTTGGAATATGAGGTAAATATTGATCAAGCATCAAATGCAATCGATGCATTGATAAATGAACCATTAGACAAGAAACAACCAAAGTTTGGAACTTATGAGGAGGCCAAATCAAGAATCAAAACCGGATTGGTTGTAAAGAAAATTGACAGGAAGAAAGATAAAATGGTTAAGAATTTGAAGAAAATACTGTCAGCTACTGAGGAGGAAACTGAATAAAAGGAAGAAACCAAAGGACAGTCACCTGTCGGTGAGGCTAAGAAAGTAAGTGACTTTGAGTCTACAGAGTCAGATACTCCATTGCCAACACTAGAAAAGAAGCCAAGAATCACAACTGCTTCTAGGACAAGAAGCCAACTAGCGAAGGACTCAAGTCATTCACCCTTGAAGAAAGGACAAGTAAGAACCTACAAGAGGAAACTAACTACATAGAAAATAGGGCCAACAAAGAGAAGAAGGCTCATTAGAACCAGGGAAGATATTGAGGACACACAACAAGATGAAGGTGTTCAAGAAGAAAAGAGCAAGATACCTAAAATAGTTGATGAGGTATGTGTGAAATCTCCTATTCCTAGTTCAATACCATGATAAAAATGGAATAAAAACTCCCGCAATCTCCCGCTCCATAGGGAAACTTGAGAACTTTTCAAGACTTAATCTCTCACTCCTTTCCTGCATCTCAAGTTTCCTGCTCAAGGACTTGGTCCAATCAGAGGATGGGTACTGATCTTATTCAGGTAAGACTAGATAGAGATTTAATCTCCAATGATTGGTTCTAGCATTATAACTGTTCCTTGACAGCTTTTATCAGAGCTGGGTCTGACCATTACCTACTGTCTTTCATTGCTGATTTGTTAACTAAAGCTAGGAACTATCCATTTAGATTTGGAAAAATGTGGACTATTCATCCAGATATGCATTTTAAGATTAATGAATGGTGGAAGGTTGAGATAGAAGGAACAACAATGTATAGGCTGACCTAGAAACTCAAACATGTTAAAGATAATATTAAGAAATGGAATAAAGATACTTTTGGTAACATTTTTTCATCCAAGACAGAAATCATGATTGAGCTCAAGGAAGTTCAGGATTCTATTAAAAGGGAAGGGTATACCAAAATATCCAAAGAGAAAGAAAGTGAAATTCTGATAAAATACCATGATATAGTGCACAAAGAGGAAATATTTTGGAAACAAAGATCAAGAAATACCTGGCTTAGGGAGGGAGACAGAAACACTAAGTTATTTGACATGACAACTACTAAGCATAAGGCTTCCAATAGAATATCTAAACTTAAAGTTAAAGGTAGAGATGTGGATAAGGAGGAGGATATCACCAAGGAAGCTAGGAATTTATTTCACAACTTACTTTCTCAAGAAGAGCAACTTGACCAGAACCTTCAATTGAACCTCCTAGATAGCATACCTAAGATTATGACAGAGAATGACAATATATTTCTTAGTGCCATTCCTTCTAATGAAGAGATTAAAACTGCTATCTTTTCCTTTGAAGGTAGTAAATCTCCTAGCCTTGATGGTTTCCCTATGTTCTTTTTTCAATATTATTGGGAAATTCTTCAAAAGGACGTTACTGATGTTGTTAAAAAATTATTTCGCTCTAAGAGAATTCTCAAGGAAATGATTGATACTTTTATTTCTCTTATATCGAAGAAGGCAGAGGTTGATATGATGGATCTCTTTAGACCTATTAGTCTATGTAACTCTTCCTATAATATTGTCTCAAAAGTTATCACCTCCAGGATTTTGAATCTCCTCCCTAAGATCATAGCCCATCAACAAACTGGCTTTATCTCAGGAAGACAGATATTAGATTCTATTATCACTATCCAAGAAAACATCTACTCATTGACTATGGCTAGAAAAGATGGCTTTATCCTGAAAATTGATCTCTCCAAAGCCTATGACAGAGTTGACTGGAATTTCCAGTAGAAAAATCTATTGGCCTTTGGTTTTAGCATTAAATGTTTCAAATTGCTCATGCAGTTGGTTACTTCTCCCTCCCCTTTCTTCAAGTCTTCTAGAGGTTTAAGGTAGGGAGATCCTCTCTCCCCGGTTCTATTTGTGATCATTGCAAAATGCCTGGGGAGATATATTGATAGTGCATTTAGAAATGGATATCTGAAAGGGATAAAGCCTTCATCTTCCAATCATGTTTTCTCCCACAAGAAATTCTTTGATGACTCTATATTTATGGGTGAAGCTACTATAAATGAAGCTTGGAATCTTAGAAAGATCCTCAAAAATTATGGTAAGGAAACTGGACAGTTCATCAATTGGAATAAAAGTTTTATTTATTTCATTAACACCCCTGAGTATAGACATCACAAAATAAGAAGAATTATGGAATGCCAAATTGGCTAGCTCCCTGCTACCTACCTAGGTCTCCCTCTCGAGCTTATTCCTCCTAATTCTTTCTGGAGCTCCCTTGTGGATAAATTTCACAAGAAAATTTCTGGGTGGAAAGGGGTAATGTTAAGTCAGGCAGGTAAAGTTCAGCTCCTCAAATCTTCTCTTCAAAGTATGCCTAGTTATGCTCTTAGTATTTTTAGAATTCCTAACAAATTTGCTAAGGAAATTGAGAAAATCCAAAGGCACTTTCTTTGGAATGGAGTGGAAAAAACTAATAGATTTTCCTTTATCTCTTGGGACAAAGTTTGCATGCCTAAAAGTAAAGGTGGTCTGGGAATAAGAAAAATTAAAAGTATGAATGAGACTCTCCTTGCTAAAATTGGTTAGAGGGGATTCACCCTGAAAGGGGAGTGGAATGCTATCTGGCACAACAAATATAACATGAATTCTAACTCTATCAATGAATTTATTAACTTTGAAGACTTCCTGGTGGGATCCTGCATATGGAAGAATGTTTTAAAAGCCAAAAATACCATTAGGAAAGGTGTTAAATGGAAAGTGGGTAAGGGGGACAATGTGGATTTCTGGGATGATATTTGGATTGGTAATCAAGCTTTGGCAATGAATCCCTTATGGGGTCCCCTTTCTAAAATATGTAAAAAAATGGAATTGGTACTAAGTTCATGGACTATAGAATTAATGGGGAATGGAGGGACCTAACTATTATTGATGATGCTCTTCTATCTCTGAAAAATACCCTTAATACAATGATCCCTAATTCTAAGGAAGATTCCTTAATCTGGAAATAGACCCCTAATGGAAGTATTACTATGGGTATGGCCTACAACCTCAATTATGATAATTGTGAAAAACCTTTCTAGGCCAAGGCTTGGATCATAGGGCTTACTCCTAAGATCAATATCTTTTTCTGGACTATGATTCAAAACAAAATCCTTACTCTTGATAATATCAAGAGTAAAGGGATGTATATTACTAACATGTGTGTTCTGTGCAGGAAGGAGGAAGAAATGGTTAACCATTTTTTTATTCACTACAACTATGCTAATGAGATTTGGTCGTATTGGATGAATGCTTTTAATATGGATTGGGTTCTTCCTTCTGATATTGAGAATATGTTCAATTCTTGGGAAATAAATAATAGGAATGATTGTATACGAAAGATATGGAACATTTCCCTCCCCCACATTACTTGGGCGATCTGGAAGGAAAGAAATGAAAGAATTTTCAGAGAAAATGCTACTCCCTCAAAAATATTATACATAAAAACTCAGGGTATGATAACTGAGAATCTCAAAATTATGAAGATTAAAGGTGATCCTAAAGGGGAAGAGGACTGTGCTAATCTTAAAAGATGGGGAATTTATTTGAATAAGGAAGATCATAACAACAACAGAGAGGGGGTGATATGGGAATGTCCTCTGATGGGATGGACCAAGATCAACTTTGATGGGGCATCAAAAGGTAATCTTGGTATTGCGAGATGTGGGGTGGTCATCCGAGATGAAAGAGGACACTGTATAGAAATGAGGGCTATCCTAATTGGTGTTCAAAATAACCATATGGTGGAGGCTCTGGCTGCTCTCAATGGTCTTATCTTAGCCAAAGAATACAACTGCAATAATGTTTGGTTGGAAGGGGATTCCTTAAATATTGTCAAAGCCCTTAATAATAGTTCTAACCCTTCATGGTCGATTAGAAATATAATTTATAATGCCAAATCTATAATTAATACTATAAAAAATTGTATTATTACACATGTGTACCATGAAGGTAATGAAAGTGCTAACTGGGTGGCTAATTATGCGTGTAAAAATAATCATATCTTTACATGGCAGAATGAAATCAGTTTGTCGTACAATATCAAATCCCTTATGCACAAAGAGATGATCTATAGAATTCAGAGAAAAGAAAAAAAATTAATTAAATGACTGCAGCTAATACGAGTGTTGTAAGGTGTAATTATGATGTGATCATCCTCTTCAATGCTACTTTCTTGCAACATGTTATTTCACATAGATTATGGGTGTTTTTGAAAGTTGCGGATCACATTACTAGAAAGGAGAAACTCGGTGAAAAAAAGAACAGAAAAAATAAAAAAGACAAGGTTAACAGAAACATAATGGGTGGAAGCAAGAAAAGACATGAGCCATCAGACTGTAGTGAATGGAAGCAAAATGTGGAAGTCTGGGATATTCTACAAAAGGGGAATTTTGCAACTTATATGCAAAAGTTGCGCGGGTGTAACCCTGCTATTACCAGTTTTTTCATGCAAAACTAGAAGAAAGGTAAGATTTACTTCAATAATCAATTGATTACCATCAATGAGGAACTTATCACAGAAGCAATGGGTTTACCTATGGAAGGGATGAAGTTCTACCATGACCGTAGCTACTCTGACAAAGCTTATGAGAGATTCCTGGAGAATGATGAAGAGGTGGGCAGATTGGCCAAGAAGGTAGGGTTTTTTTTAAGTCCTACTAATATTAGATGTCCTTGGCATTTTGTTTTATATGCTGCTATCAGTTATCTTACCCTTGATGGGAGATTTTTGAGAGCCTATGGGCATCATTTCATTGTCTTGAACCATTTTAGGCATAATGAGGATATGAGTATTCCTTTTTATCTCATGAGTTATTTGAATGTTATGATGAGAGACTTGCAGAGTGACCCTTTAGGGGATCACGCTTCTCATTAGGGCCTGATGGTTTTGATTTATGGTGTGTTGAAAATGAGGAAAATTGAGAAAACTGTGTTTAAGGACAAGATTCTAAATGATGTGGAAACCGAGGATGAAGACTCAGGAGAAAAATTTGAAGATGACACTAAGGACAAGAGGAACACCATTAGTAGTAGAGGGATTGGTAGTATGAAGGGTAGCTCTTTAAAGAGGGATCCAAAGAAAAAACTAGAGTATCCCAAGATGGATTCTATTCTAGAGGGTTTCAAAATTGATGAAGAAGACAACAAACCTAAGAAAGAAAAAAAAAGGAAAGCTTATTTCAAGGATAAATCCCCTATTACCAAGAGGATGAAGAAGCATAAGGGTATCCTGATTTCCTTGGATGATGAGGAACTGACTTATGAGAGCCTGGAGAACAAAGAGAAGTAAGGTAAGGATATGGAGAATGAAGATAATACTCAAATAAAAATCGAGGATAATGAAGAGAGTAACTAGGGGAAGGACAAAGTTGCTACTACTGTAGACAAAAAGGATAGCTTTAACATTGGCACAGAATAGAAAGACAACATTCTTTCCTTTGGTAGGTTTATGGCTAATATAGCACAAGATACTATAAACATGAAGGCATAGATTCAAGAGCAAGGGAAGATTGTGAATATGGTTAAAATGGCGACCTTTGGCGAAGAATCTATGGAAACCAGTCTAAAGAATTGGAACAAAGCTATCAACAAAGGGGAAGAATTTGGAGAGATGGGGACTAAAGTGCCGATTATGGAGGAAAAGATCAACAATATGAGAAAAGAAGTTGAGAACAACAACAGTGAGGCTTGCATAGCTACTCTAAAAGGAAAAGTGGAGAAAATGGAATTGATGCTCAATAAGATAAGTGAACAAAGCTTCAATATCCTAAAATTTTGTGTTGAAAAATGCAAGAGCTTAATGGACAGGATTGAGGTAAATAAGGGGGAGGAGAACAAGGAGCCCAAAGAGGGCGCGGGTTCTACCATCTGTACTCAGGCTAGTATTAAGAAGAAAGACATGGAGCTTGATGACCTTAGGATCTCAGGGGGAAACATGGAGCTCCTTGCTGAGCAGGCCAAAGAATTGATGGAATCTTAGCTACTGTCTTTTGTGCTCTCCCTGTTTACTATATTTTTTTGTGAAGCACTATCTTTTTCTATTTTTTTTTTGTATTGTGTGGCCTCGGGCCCTAGCCTTTCCCTTGTTTCATATTTTGGTTGTTGACAGATTAGCTATGCCTATCTTCTGATCTTTTGTACAAGGTTTTGGGACCTTTCAAATATTGCTTTTACTTAATCAAAAAAAGTGAAGCAAAGTGTGAAAATCCTTTCAATGAAGGTGGATTTAACCATCCAACTACAAATCTCTTAACCGAGTGCACTCTCAACAGTGTTGCTAAATCTCTTAACAGAGTATAATTTAATAGGTCTCCACTGATACTCCTAATAGGGTAGATCATCGGAAGTGATCAAATTGTAAGCCTTAACTGGCCCCTTCCAATCTGTAGATAGTGAAGACTTTGTGGTACCATCTCCACCGCAGTTTTTACTTCGTAACAGGAGTTTTCTGTGATATCATATCTTGTGTTATGTGTCAATTAATTTCATGAATATTTCTATGAATGTTCACATATTTGAATAAGTTTATGAATTGATAAATACTACATCAAGATAGTATAGAACAAATGGTTGGATAAACAATTGATTACCTAAAGGATAAAGGTTAAAAGATACAAAAGTTTTAGAGGTACTGATTCACCCCTCCCCTCTCAGTACACACTTCCCATTAATTCCAACATGGTCTTTTCATCTTTCATGGTTAAATACAATTGATTATGGCCACAATCAATTGGTCTATCATTTGAAAAGTTAAAATAAATTGAAAGAGATGTGGATTTATCTTGAGATATATGCTCATTTGAACACCTTTGAAGTGATATGTTTCTTGCAAACTACATCTAAGGTTGTACATAGGGTTGGGATGATTTTGACTCTATTGCCCATGATAGAATAAGGCACTGTTCTATTCATTAATTAAATTATGGTTATTCAGACCATTGTTCATAGTTTTGTGACATTCTATCCATATGTTCATTTCAATTTACATACATATATTTTCTAAACATTCTTTTAATTACTCAAAGTATTTCAATTTTGCAATTTATGATATATTTCTTTTAGTTAGATTTCTTTCAAGTGCCTTTACCATACTTGAGAGAGGGGATTTGAGGTGTATTCTATCTGCTATAAAAAGTCTTAAGACTTGAAGGATAAGTTTAAGGTATAGGCTTACCAGCCTTGGCTCTATAGAGCCATAATTGCAGAAGGTTCAACCTTGCCTTGGTTGAATCTTGTTAGTTGGCCAAATCATTTGGCTTTACCAATATTGGAGTATCATATCCATAGGAAATCCAATCTGGTTGATTTGAGCACCAAAAGATTGGTGACTCTACTGAAAAGAGTTTCTCACAATAAGTATTGTGAAGTTACCCAAAGTTTTAGATTTTCTAGATCAGAGAACAGTTGTACAAATTTTTTTAAAGTGCACTCTGTTGGAAGGACAAATCCAGAAGACCAACAAACAACAAATTCCTTGAAAGAGGTGGTGAATCTATTCAGTAAAAAATTTTAGTCAGTGACTCTTCTGAGGGAGAAGACTTAGAAAGAGATGGTAACTCTCCTCTTTGAAAAGGTGGAAAATTTTGTTTTAGGGTGTCTTAGCCATTTCAAAGAAGACCATTTATTCTAGATGGAATTAGGCCATTGGATCTTAGGATATTTTAGTGCATCCCAAATAATTTATTCCCAAAACTTTCACAAATTTTACAGAAGTTCCATGGAGAATAAGATGAATCGGCACTGCAACACTTGGATGCACTTTACATATTTATAGAAGATTATGGGATTTGTACAGAAGATCAGGTGATGAAATTTTTTGTTAGGAATTTAAAGGAATACGCGAAAGAATCATATGAATTACTACCTACACATAGTATCTCATCATGGAGGAAGTTTGAGCAATGATTTCTTGCTATATTTCATGATGCAAGTGAAGAGGACAACATGTGTGACAAACGATATGAAGACCAAAGTTGCAGCATAGAAGAGGATCCTATCATGTCTCTACTTGAATAATTTTTTAGTTTGAAGATATTTGAGGGGGAGTCTACACCACATTTGTTCATAAGGATGGAAAGAATTTATAACAAGATACCATAGAACATCATAACCCCACAAAAGGAGTGCATAAGAAAATTTTGTGAGCTAGGAATCTTGCCAAATAACCCTGATCTAAAGTTGTTCTTTCAATAATTGGAAGAAGATAATGAAGAAAAAAAAAGGAGGCTTATGATCAGATTGAACAAGATGGAAATATCAATGATGAAGAAGAAAAAATGTGTTATGAACATGAAGAAAATTAAAATTACATTAAGGAAGAATCTTACATGTTCCCTTTGTATACATTCTTCAATTTGGAAAGATATGAAGGTGAACCTGCAGTACATTTGTTCATGATAATGATAAATATTCATCCAAAAATACCTTTAGATATCAGGCCTCTAGGAAGGGAATTAATATATAAACTTCATGAGGTAGGAATCTACCATGATTCTCAATTGAGAGTTTTTCTTGATCAAATATGTGAGAAATTGATGGTAAAAGGGGATGAATACAAGGAAAATTTTACAAGTGCTCCAAATTAAAATGCAAATGAAGTCTGTGATCATACTCAATATACTCTTGTACATGAAAAGGTTGTTGACATTTGTGTTGAAATATATAACAATGAAAAGAATGATGATATGGAGGAAGAAAATTTGGATCAAGTTAAAGAAGAATCTATACATGGTGATATTTGTATGGAAATAGATATCAATGACCATGATGATGAGGAAGAAGACTTTCTCAATACTGAGGAAATTTCAGATTTGTTGGATATAGAATATCAGAAACATGTTCAGAGAAATGGTGTAAATTATTTCTCAATCTACCATGATAAGAAATTTGACAGATCATTATATAATGAAGATGAAATAGAAAAACATACAACGCATGAATAAGAGGAAGTTTTAGATGAAAGTTCTCATGGAGATATGCCCGAACTCTCATTCTTCATGAATCCATTGTCTAAAGAGAAAGCAGAGGAAAATATGTCTATGTCTTCGAATCTATTATTTGAAAAATATTATCTATGCCATCAAGTCCATCAACATCATGATAAAGACAATGGGCCTAGTGATGATTTTGAAGATGATGGAACTCAAAATATGAATGAGGAAGTGCATTCAGAAGGTGAAATATCTTATAGTTCATCCTTTGAGAAATAATTGTATCAGTCTTGTGAAGATGAGATTAAACCAGCCAAGCATATTGATGAGAATATGTTCAAGGAAAGTCCTAAAGACTATCCAGATAATGAAGATATTATCCTGGTTGATGAAGTAGATGAAGACTTTCAAAAATATGATCTATCTAATAAAAGTGTGTATTATGACCAACATACAGGAGATGACACATGTAAGAATGATCTCAAAATTCTTTCAAATATATTATAGAAGGAAACAATAGAAAAGGATCATGCAAAATATTGTGATAAATTTGGCAGAGATGATTTCTTTATATATTTAAATCCATTAGCTAAGAGGGGTGAAGTATGTACAGATAGTATGGTTAGTATGCTAAGTTTTAAAGATATGTTATGATATTGAAATTATCACTAGTACATTTGAGGTCAAATTCCAACGGCCATTTGTCAGATTTGCAATGCTCATTTGTCAGAATTTTGACACCTGAGTCCGTCACCATTTTTGCGTTGGAAATTGCAACATAAGACATACCCATCAGTTTACCAACAGCATGTCATGTTAGAAACTTGCACATGACAATGGCTTCGTTATGGCATTTCCTATGGTTCATCCATCGGAATTCCGATAACAAGACCTATCAAAAATATACAGTCTCTGTCAGAACGAATTGTCAAAACAATATTTCTGACATTAGTACTGATGGAATAGAGATAGTTTGCACCAAATTTCAACAGATCTACCTATCGGTGATATGGTTTTAATGTCGAAGGGTCTGTCAAAACTTTTCTATATACGACACTTAAACTGTTGGAAGAGCGACAGTTGTGCAGCATTTCTCCGACAGGTTTCCCTATCGAACGTATAGCATTACTATCCCAATAAATGTCATAAATTATTTTTCTCTGACATTTTGTCTGTTGAAAGCATAGCACTGCCATCAGAATTAATTATAAATTGTCAAAAAACTGACGGATAGGCACATTAAAGTTAACACAGCTTAAGAGACCATCATAGGTTGTCTCTTTCTTCGTTCTATATTATTGACAGAATGTTTTACCTTTCATTAGCTCATCAAATCCAAGAATTTGAAAGAATTTAATAGAATATTTTCATGACAACGTATATTATTTAAGTTGACATTGCACAAATTTATCTACTTCGCACACTTGTAGACTATGAGGACAATGATAAAGAAGCATGGCCATCTTCATAGTATACAAGTGCACGAAGTAGATAAATTCGTACAACGTCAACTTAAATAATATACGCTGTCATGAAAATATTCTATTAAATTCTTTCAAATCCCCATATTTGATGAGCTAATGAAAGGTAAAACATTCTATCAATAATATAGAATGAAGAAAGAGACAACCTATGATGGTCTCTTGAGATGTGTTATCTTTAGTCCTAGCTATTGTCCTAGCTACCTGTCAATCGTCGAGAATAATCACCACCTTGCATTTATGTACACTGTACAAATTGATCACAGTCTTGCAAAAACATTTTACACTTGTACATCTCATCAATACTGGAGGCCTAAAGTAATTTTATATGATCACTAGCACATTTCATGCATGGATGAGAAACACTATCCAAAGTTTCT
>MU225461.1:330879-354207 GCA_018584345.1 Thuja plicata
CAAACATTCATATTCACTTATTGAATTCTTTGGAGACTACTAGTTTGACTGTCCATGCGTTACCAGTGACTGAGATTCATTAAAGGATACAAAACCCTTCATTTTGGGTTATTGTGTGTGGATTCATCCGCTTTAGCTAGGAAGATCGAGAAGATGGGGCAGGAGAACATTATGGTAGAAGAAGTATTTTAAGAAGAAACAAGAAGCAATAGAAAAGTTTTCAAGAGTTTGGAACAACATTTTAGAATCCATGAATGGTATGGGTAAGGTGACCTTCATTCTTGGCCGTGACTTCAATGAAACATTAGATATGGCTGATAAGAAGAAGGGTCACTTATTGATAGTGTTCCTTGAGGGAAGGGGGATTTTGAAAGACTTTTTATCATTGTATTGTATATTTCCAATATGTTTGGATGTAGGGAAGACCAGGAGAATGAAGGATCACTCACTGATTACATGATAACCCAGTTTTGAAGGGTCACTAGTAGAGGGGACAGTCAAGGTCTGGATGATTGGGCCATTGGAGTACCCTAGTTCTTTATATTAATTTCTATTCAAATTGGATGCATGGATTTCTTGTGAATTATCGTCTCCTATGTACCCTGCAACTGGATCGATAAATCTGCATATACTTCTCTAGGGTTGTAATCCACTTAGGGATCAAAATAGAGAAACTAAATAAAAATCATTCTTTGTCCTATTTCCTTTTAACAAAGTCTCAACTATCAATGATACAATACATTTGAAGCCCTAAGCTATCAAAACAAATGGCGCCTAGCTAGAAGCTCACAGGCTGTCCATTTGATAACCACAGTCAACATTTCAAAAAAATGGATATCCTTGAGCACAAGCACCGATAACATCAGATAATGGAGTTAAAGCATGGGCTAGGGCACGACACCAATAGAATGCGGTCATTTTAGTGACAACAATATACAATGGCGTCATTAAACACATATGCCAATAATATCAACAAACGTGAATCGAAACATTTGAATACAGTGAATCGATATCCTTGAACACAAGCACAAATAACATCAAATAATAGAGATAAAGCACTGGCTAGGGCATGAAACCAATAGAATGCGGTCATTTCAGAGAGAAAATCCCTCAATAATAAAATGAAATGCATATGAATATAATGCCAGAGGCTCGAAAGATGACGAAATCACACACCTTCCCCCGCGCTCAGCTGTCGCTCCTTTTCTCCCGCTCTCCAATTGAAATGAAAATGATGAGGCTATTTCACTTTTTTTTTTAATGTATACTCCGAATCTGTCAGAGTTCCCATGGTCAATTAAACACCCATCAGAATACCAACATCATCGAGGCCTAATACAAAAAAAAACACCAAATTCGTAAGAAAAAGTTACCCATCGGAAACTTCTGTCAAAATTTGACCTCAAATGTACTAGTGTATGATATCATCAATAAAAGAACATGCCAAAGAAATATGTGATGTTTCAAATCTTGAAACTATGGAGAAATTAGACAAAAATAGAAATATGAAATATTTTGCAGCTAGGTATGAAGGAAGATATGATCTTGAGATAATTTTTTCTCAGATGTTCGAAATAAAATCAGTTGATCAGAAGACGAAAGATGGCAGAAAAAATCATGGTGTCATGTTAAATTTTTTTAAAGTGTTACATGAACAGAATAAATTATTTGACAGAGGGAAATAGAAGTGTTCATTTTTGGGGGGCTTGGGGCCACCCAATTTAGTCTTGCATCAGACTTAGTAAGGATAATCAGTTTTCTTATCCAGAGATAACTGGGATCTTGCTGTGTCCAAGTATGAATGAACATCCCTAGAAAGAGCCACTGGTGAAACCCAAAATTACAAGGCAAATTTACATATTAATACCTTGGGGAAGTATTTTATTTTATACCTTTGTCGATATTATTTATTTAATTTTTTACCTTTAGGTTCTTTTTCATATTTAAATTCATAATCTAGCCATTGTCTATGTTTTCCATTGGATTTTTTTCTTTTCTTCTCTCACGCAGATCAACGATTAAAGATCAGACTCCATCAATAGTTAGCATAATCCCACAATGATAAAGTAAACAATTTTCACCCATTGTAGAATAATGAATAGTTGCCACGTGTCTGATGAGGTCTCACCTGAGTGGGGTTAAATAAAATTAGTCATCGAGAAGAATACCCTTCATCCAACGATTATCACAATCTCGCAATGAGAAGATGCCCATTCCTTACCCTTCAAGGCATCACAAAATGATGACACTTGTCTTGGCCCCACTAAAGTTTGAGTAGAAAAGAACAAAGATCTACGGTTAATATTTAGAGAGGATATACAACTACCACTATCCCTCAAAGAAGAGATGCATGACCTTTAGTCTTTGAGAGAACATGACAGAGAAATGTGTGTCCTGGCCTACTAAACTCTGAGCGATGAAGAGGGAAAGATCAACAGTTAAAGTTTAGAAATGATCTATAGCTGGCACTATCCATCAAAGAAGAGATGATCATTATTTATCCTTCAAGGGAATGTGACCGGGTGACACATTTCCTAGGCCTGCAGACATTTTGAGCAATGAGATAAATAGGATAATAGTTGGCAGTATCTGATTAGTCAAAATGGTTGAATTGGATGCATGTCACTTTGGAAGTCAGTTAAAATGCTTGCTAATAAAGTTCCTATCTTTTATAACATGGGTTAGATCAAAGGTGATCTTTAATCTGACCAAAAAATGTGACCGAGTCTTAAGAAAGGCAAGATGAAGATCTACGATCAAATGAAGATAGATCTACGGTAGGCGTGATGCCTCAAAGTAGAGATGAATGATCTTTACTCACTGCGACATTGCAAGATGGTGACATGTGTCCCAACCCCACTAAGGCTATGAGTAGAGACAAGTTAATCAATGATTAAAAATCAAATGAGATCTAAGGTGGGTGTAATGTAGCTGCACGGTTCTTACCCATTGCAGGATCATGACTGATCACCACGTGTCCCAGGCCCACTAATATTTTTATAAAAGATAGGTTGATGACAGTTAAAGCATGGAAGAGATCTACGACTGGCATGATCCTGCTATTAGAAGCTTGGTGAATTTTACTCATGGAGGATTTGTAAGATCTTGACACGTGTCCTCATCGGCAAAAAGGAAAAAAAATATTGGGTGGCAGTGTGACATGGATTTATCTGGTTCATTTTAATATTTTAATTATGTTTTATTTCTCTTAGGGTTTGTTTTACTATTTGATACATCGACGCCTTCATGCAGGGTTTTGAAGGTGGCGATTATGGATCTTTCTGATGATAAAACAATGCAACCTTTGTGAAATACTAAAGGATGATCATATGTAGACATTCATTGAAGAGTATGCATGAGAATGGAGGATACCAGAGGGTGCTCAACAATTTCAACATTTCTGTTCTTAATGATAAAGCTATTCGACATACCAGAAATAATATCCGTTCTCAGAAGCAAAAATATATAGATGAAAGTATGGTAGAAGTACCATAATGATCTTAACACAGAATCATTATTCTGAATTATCTCTAAGAAATCATAAGTTATTTAATAGTGACTATTATTTGGAGTCCTTATGGTCAATAACTATTTTTAGACAAGGATGATTAATCATTCCTTTATTGTAACTGTTATTGTTCAGTTGTTGATCCTAGGTTTAGGTTTTAGTTATAAATAGACGTATTGTTCTGAAGCTTGTATGCATCCTTTGAACTTTATATAAATAAGGATACCAAGATCAATACAAGGGGACATAATAATAATAAGATAATCATGGCAGATTGGATAGATTTGGATCAACAACTGTAACATGAACCTGGATGTACTATTTTTTCAAAATCAAAAAAGATAAATGATTTTTCTTTCATCTGTGGGAATTTATTCAACTTCATTTTTGAATAGTCCCTTGGATAAAATATTTTGATTTTCTTCAAAGTGATAGTTAGATGTTGCATACTTTTGATTAAATTTATATCTTTGGTCTTTTCATCTTGCATGGTTAAATACAATTGATTGTGGCCATAATCAATTGGTTGGTCATTTGAAAAGTTAAAATCAATTGAAATAGCTATGGATTTATCTTAAGATATATGCTCATATGAACACCATTGAAGTGATATGTTTGTTGCAAACTATCTCTAAGGTTGTACATGGGGTTGGGATGATTTTGAGTCTATTTTCCATGATAGAATAAGACACCGATCTATTTATTAATTGGATTATGGCTATTCAGTTCATTGTTTATAGTTTTGTGACATTTTATCCATTTGTTCATTTCAATTTACATACATATATTTTCTAAACATTCCTTCAATTACTCAAAGTATTTCAGTTTTGCAGTTTACGATATATTTGTTTTAGTTAGATTTCTTTCAAGTGCCTTTTCCATACTATAAAAATCCTTAAGACTTGACGAATAAGTTTAAGGTATAGGCTTACCAGCCTTGGTTCTGAAGAGCCAGAATTGTAGAAGGTTAAACCTTGCCTTGGTTGAATCTTTTTAGTTGGCCAGATCATTTGGGTTTCCCATCATTGGATTGGCATGTCCATAGGAAATCCAATATGTTGATTTGAGCAACAACACACGAAATCACCAACCTTAATATGAACATCTTTTTTCCTCAAATCTCACTTGTTAATGGATATCTTTCGTGGAAATAGAAAACTATTCACCTTTAGAAATTATTTTGTCAACTACTTGCAGCTCTCTCAATTCATAGATTCCCCTAGGTTGCATTCCATAAAATACCTTAAATGGACTTCTCCCAATTCTCCTATTCATGGAGTGATTGTATGCATACTCATCCTGAGGTAAAACCATATCCCAAGCCTATCCATGCTCCTTTGTAAGATACCTTAGAAGGTTTCTCAATGACCTATTAACCACTTCTATTTTTTATATCCATTTGAGGATGGTATACAGAGCTAAAGGACATGTTTATGCCAAGCTTCTTCCATAAGGTCCTCAAGAAGTGACCTCCAAACTTGGAATCCCTATCAGAGACAATATTCAAAGGTAAGCCATGTATTCTTACTATCTCCATAAAGAAAAAACTTTTAGTATGATATGCATCATTGGTACATTTGCATTGAAGGAAATGAGCCATCTTTCTAAATCTATCCACAACCATAAATACACTATCAAATCCCCTTGGTGTTCTAGGAAGCCCCAACACCCAATCCATGCTTATACTCTCCCATGACCTATTGGGAACTGGAAGGGGTAGATAGAGCCTTGTATTTGATGAGGTTCCCTTTTCCATTTGACATATAGTTCACCCTTCAATAAATTTCCTCACATCTTCCTACATTCTTGGCCAATAATAAAATCTCCTAACCTGATCCAATGTTTTATCAAGACCAAAATGACCATTGAGACTCCCTCTATGATTTCCCTTTATTATTTTCTCCCTCATTGAGCACTTAGGTACAAAAAATTGACTCCCTTTAAATATAAATCTACTCTACAATAAAAAATCAGAATACTTACTGTGGAAAGTGTCCAAAAACTAATTACAAACCTCATATTTCTCCTTGAAATTTGCATCAGATCGGTACATGTCCTTAAGTGCATCAGTCCCCATGCTTTGAAGTTATATTTTCTACACCACAAGTTTCATCCTAATAAGTGCATCTACCACCTTATTGGATTTTTCCTTCTAATTCTTTATTGTGAAAGTATACACTTTTAGGTATTCAACCCACTTGATGTGCCTATTGTTGAGTTTATCCCATCCATTCAAGAAACTTAGAGCATGGTTATTAGTAAAGACATCAAATTACTTTGGTAATTAATAGTGCCTCCACTTTATAGGTGCTTGTACCATAGCATACAACTCCAAATCATATGATGAACATTTTCTTTTTGCCTCATTAATATTTTCACTAAAGAAGGCAACTGGTCTGCCCTCTTGGCTCAAAACAACCCCTATAACCAGATTATTAGCATCACATTCAATGGTAAAAATCTAGTTAAAATTATGAAGAATAAGTATGGTTTGTTGTGCTACCATTTTCCTCAGACATTCAAACCCCTTATTAGCTTCATTAGTGCAAGAAAACTTACTTTTATTACCTCCTTTAATAGTGTCAATCATTGGTGCACATATATGGCTGAAATTCTTTATGAATTTTCTATAAAATTTGGCAAGTCTATGAAAGCTTCTGACATATCCCACTGACCTTAGATTTGGATAATTAAGTATAACATCTACCTTGGAAGGGTCCATCTTCAAACTCCCTTTTGAGATGGCAAAGCCAAGGTATACTATTTCCTCCTTCATGAAATCACATTTCTCCAAGTTTATCATCAGTTTCTCCATAAGTATCCTTCTTAGGACAATGTCAACATGCCCCAAGTGTTCTTCTTTGGACCCGCTAAACAAAAGAATATCATCTAGATAAACCACAACAAAATTTACAATAAACGCTTTTAATATCTCATTCAAATGACACATAAATGTAATAGGTGAATTTGATAGCCCAAAGGGCATCACCAACCACTTATAGAGGCCTTCATTAGTCTTCAAGATTGTCTTCCACTCATCCCCTCTATGATCTTTATCTAATGGTACCCTCTCTTCAAGTATATATTTGAAAAATAACATGCTCCCCCTAGAGAATCTATTAGATCCTCCATCCTTGGCATAGGGAACCTATATCTAATTGTGATTATGTTAATGGCCCTTTGAGTCTATACAAAGCCTCTCTTTTCCATCCTTCTTGGGTGCTAGGATGGTGGGTACTATACATGGACTTAGAATTTTCCTCACTAGGACTTTATCTATCAATTCTTGCACTTTTTTTGCAATATCTATAAGAGTGCAATTATTGCATTTATGTAGATTCAATTGTTTAAGTTCTTTAATAGAAGTAAGTTGGTTATTTTATAAAGCATTATTACAGTTAATTATCATTTAATCTAATATTTAAAAGTAAGATTTTTATATGAATATTTAGGGGATTTAAATTTGAAATATTTAGTTATTATCAAAGGTTAAATATGTTAGTAATAATTCCTTTGGGTTATTCTTTTACAATTTAGTTTTATTAATTTAATATTTAATGTGGTTAGATATCCTCTAATATTATCTAAATAGATAATTAATCAGAGTTATTTAGTTAATAAATTATTTAGAGATAGTTTAATAATATTAGATAAGATATCATATTAAATGATCATTTAAACGTTGTAATCATCCTTGGACTTAGTCGAGTCTTTTAGTTACTTAAGCATTTCCGTAGTCAACTTAGTCAACTAAGTCCTACACTAAACTGTCATGGGTCCTAGAATTTTAGTTGGATACGTAACTCATAGATAACCTTGAGGATCGTATTGTATAAACTTAGTTATAACTACCTTCTAGAATTTTTTTTTGTAGTTATGTTTTGCTCAACTTTTGGGCATGACAGTACTATACATGGACTTGTACTTTTCATCACTAGGACTTTATCTATTAATTCTTGCACTTTTTTTGCAATCTCCTCATTTTGGGTTGGTGTCATTTTTATGTAGCCTTGTTGATTAGTGTAGCACCTGGTATTAGGTCTATGTGGTGAATTATATCCCTGATTGGAGGCTAAGATTTGGGTAATTCATTTACTACAATGCCCTTGTACTTCTCTAGTAAGTTTTGTACTTCATTAGTTATGGCTTCTCCTTTGTTTTTTGGCTAATCCTTGGGGTTTAGAACCAAATCAAACCCTTGTCCCCTTCTTCTTTTAGGAATTTTAACAACTCCTTTTCCCATACCAACATGATGCTAGGTCCCTTATGGTCATCCTTTCCTTATTCAAGGAGGGATGCAAGGTTATATGTTACTTTATCTGTTAGGATTGCATATGTATTACTTTCCTCATCATGCTTGGCATTTCAGTCATATTTCCAAGGCCTACCAAGGAGTATTTTGCATGCATCCAAAGAGATGATGCCACATAATATGTGTCTTTATATGCCCAAATATTTAACTCTACCAATGACTTCTCACTCACCAACAATTGTTGCCCCTTATTGAGCCATGAAATTTTATAAGGATTAGGATGAGGAATTATCTTTAAATTTAACTTTTCTACCATTTCTAAGGTTACAAGATTACCAGTAGAGCCTGAATCCACAATTATCTTACACACTTTTTATTGGTCCCACTGAGAGAGGGGGGGGGGGGTGAATCAGATAAATCAAAACTTAAACACTTAAAATTGAACTCACTGATTCACTCAGTAATACTAAATACAGTAAATAACCAATTCACCAAATAACTCAATAACATAAGCATCAATGCATCTCATATATGCAAATAAATCATTCAAACTTAGCAACATCAAACTAACTCATCTAATTCCAGATTTAACCATGTATACACTAGATTTTACTATGTTGACACTAGATTTACCTTGATTGACACCAGATTTAACGAGGAAACCTAATTTGGGAAAAACTACTGTGAGAATTGTAACCCATAATAAAAATGTACCCTTCTAAAGTATGCTCGATTAAGAACTTATCATGTTAAAGATTACAAACACATTTTCTAAATGTGACCCTATTAGGGTATTTACCTCATATCTATTAAGATCTTCACCCTATTAGGAGTGGTCTTGTTAGTGGTCTTTAAACACTCTTTTGGAATGTCACCTAAGTATAGGTTTTACAAATAGGAATGTTAAATCCACTCTGTTAAGAGATTTCTTTGTTACAAATATTAATAAGCAACAGTAAAATTTCATCTGTAAATATAGCAACTACCTTTTCTTGTCTCAGATCCTTTATGCTCAATTGAATAGTGGCATCACATATTCCATTGGTCTCTTTCTCAGACTATAGATTCTTCAATCTTGATTTCTCTGTTATGCTCGGTAAATGTTGTTCTTCAACTTCTTCTTCTTTGTTCAATTTTCCAACCTCTTTTTCTTTGTGTATTTCTCATTCTTTATATAGACATAATTTTTCCTCTTAATCTCCTTAATTTTATTTTCCTTTATTTGCGCTCAGTCATTCGATCATCTTCTTCATATTTCTCAACTCGGTAAACCATATCACTTTTACCTCGAAGCTTGTACTTTTCTTGGAACTCTCATAATTTTGTTTAACCTCTTGATCTTCAACTTAGATCTTCTCATTGAATTTTCCCATTTGTATATCTTCTAAAAAACTTCATTTAATTCATTCCCTCATCTAGCTCAGCATCGCTTCGCATTAAATTCAATCTTATCATCATTTATTATTAGTATTTTGTACTCAGTAAAACTTTCTTTGAAACTCGGTAACTAGCCCATTCACTGCTCAATATCTAACTCATCTTTGGTTCTCGATGCTTGAATTTCACTCGATGTTCAGTAACTATAACTAACTCACATAAAATTCTACTGACTGACTCAGTTTAGCTCAGTAAAGTAGCTCTTTCAGTCATAACTTAATTCATTGCAGTTCCTGACTTGATCAATCAAATATACCAATTTGATAACATCAAATCTATAGTAGAAAAAACTATATCATTGTTACTTCATCATTGTCTGATATGTATTTGTCACCCATTTAACTCCTCCTCTTAAGATATGGTAACATAATAAAAATCAATTAATCAATTGCTTGACATCAATAAAAAAAAAAACTGATCTAACTATTTCTACAATCATGATTCTCGGTATCACTCAATCTTCATCATCTCCATCATATATTCATCAGTTAATCAACAATCTCCTTCTTTGGCATTGATGACAACCACTATAATAGTGTTATAACAATTGATGATGACATCTCTCAAATACATAGCTATACTCCCTCTGAGTTTATATTTCTATTTCGACTTTGATATTTCTTATCTGAATGTCCCTCTTTGATAAATCTTTTGTTTCTATAAAATACATTATGAATCTCCTTCATGAGTAAATATTAGCAATTCATTCTCTCAATATTAATATCAATATCAATATCTCTCTTACGATAAATGTCATCAATTCATTCTTCTCCCTCTTTGAAAACACTGCCAACAATTCATACTCCTAAAAACTTGTTCCAATAGTGGATTATACCTGACATGTTCTCATAAATTATTACATACAAAAATATTTTCACAACTTCAGGAATCACCTAAAGTGTGTCATACTAACATCAATTTAGAAATAGATATTCTAGTGAAATGTAGAATTGATGCAGCATGCCTCATGATCTTTAGTGAACATTAGATAGGGGAAGAACCCCTAATTTACCTCTGAGATACTCAAATGTATCTTTAGGTAGTGGCTTTGTAAAGATATCAACCAATTGTTCCTTTGAATTCACATA
Organism: Thuja plicata; assembly: GCA_018584345.1. Lineage (NCBI taxonomy): Eukaryota > Viridiplantae > Streptophyta > Pinopsida > Cupressales > Cupressaceae > Thuja > Thuja plicata. Next base: position 341,165 of record MU225461.1, read on the forward strand.
TTCCAGTTTCACATTCTTCTCTTTAACTTTTTCTCTCAAGTAGTGATACTTGATAGAAATGTGCTTGGTCTTTGAATGCATAACCGGGTTCTTTGATATATTAATAGCACTCGTATTATCACAAAAAAATAGTAACTAGATGATCTCTTCTTGCATACCTTCAAGTAATTGCTTAATCCATACTACGTTTGCACAATTCATAGGAGCAACAACATGTTCAGCCTCAACAATAGACTGTAAAATAAAAATTTGTTTCTTTCTCAACCATGTAACCAATCTTTCACCTAGAAAGAATGCTCCTCCACTAGTAATTTTTCTGTCATCAACATTTCTAGCCCAATCTACATCAGTGTAGACTTGCAGATCAAAAGTACCTCCTTTTTTTATATTAAACCAAACTCTATTGTGCCTTTCAGATATATCAAAATTATTTTTACTACAGACATATGTGTTTCCCACAGATTAGAAGAAAATATTACAACAATTCCAACAACGTGTGCTATATCAGGTCTGCTGTGAATGACATATTGCAATTTACCAATTATGGATCGATAAAGAGTATTATCCACCTCTTGTGTTTCATCCTCTTTAGACAATTTACATCTAGTGACCATGGGTGTTCCAATAGGTTTGGAATCTTCCATACCAAAAGTTTTAAGAATCTCTTTGATATACTTGGCTTGTGTAATATAGATTCCTCTGGTAACTTGATGTATCTGTAGACCTAGAAAGAACTTAATCTCTCCAATCATTGAAATCTCAAACTCTTTTCTCATTTTATCAGCAAATCCTTTACATAAAGTGTCATTGCCTCCAAAAATGATATCATCAAAAATATTTCAGCAATCAAAACTTTATTATCACTATCACATTTCAAGTAAACATTACTGTTATCACTTGTTCTTTGAAATCTTATTTTGATCAAATAAGAGTGCAATCTCTCATACCATGCTCAGGGTGCTTATTTTAAACCATACAAAGCTTTATGTAATTTACATACCTTGTTCTTGTTTGTGTTCTCAAAAAATCTTCAGGTTGCTTAATATATACTTCTTCCTCAAGTATCCCATTAAGAAATGCAGACTTAACATCCGTCTGATATACCTTGAATCCTTTGTAAGAAACATATGCTAGAAATATTCTAACTCCTTCCAATATAGAAAAAGGTAGAAAAGTCTCTCCATAGTCAATTCCTTTTTCTTGTGCATAACCTTTACAAACCAATCTAGCTTTATTTTTGATAACTTTTCCGTTCTCATTCAGTTTGTTTTTGAAAATCCATTTAGTACCAATAACATTTTTATCTTTAGGATTGGGTACTAATGTCCATGTCTTGTTCTTCTCAATTTGATCATACTCTTATTTCATTACTTTTATCCAATCTTCATTATCTAATGCGTCCTTAACTTTCTTAGGCTCAAATGTAGATATCAAACATGTATTATCTCTTACCTTACTTAATCTTTCTCGGGGAATGGTTCCTTCTCACATACTTTGCCAAAATAGGCTCGGTAGCTCTCGGTTCTTTAATATCAACTTTTAGTTGTAGAACTCCTTGTTCATCTTCCTCCTCGGTAGGTGCTCTTGGTAAGGTATCAGGGGCATCATGTTGTACATATACAAAATTCTCATGATCTTCAGGTTCCTTCTTACTATCCTCATCATTCCTTTCTATAAATTTATCAATTATTACATTTCCACTTTCCACCATTTTGTTAGTAACCTTGTTAAAACTTTTGTAAGCTTTACTCGTAGAATATCCTAAGAATATCCCTTCTCCTTTTGAATCACTATTTATTTCTCTAGAATCTTTCAGAATATAACATTTTCTCCCAAATTTTTTAAAGTAACTAACATTAGGTTTGTGTTCATACCAAATTTCATAAGGTGCCTTATTGGTACCTTTCTTAATTTGTACTTGGTCCAATGTATAAACAACAGTACTCAAAGATTCCCTCCAAAAGTTCATTGAAACACCTTTTTCAGTCATCAATGTCCTAGCACAATCAATAATAGATCTATATATTCTCTTAGCAATCCCATTCTAATGTGGAGTCCTTGGTGCTGACAATTGTTTGTTAATTCCATTCTCATTACAAAATTGTGTAAACTCATCAAAAGTAAACTCATCTCCTTTGTTGGATCTTAAACATTTCAACTGTCTTCTAGTTTCTTATTCAACTCGGGCCTTATACCACTTAAACATTTGAAATGCATTGGATTTTTATTTTAAAAATATTAAAAACATAATTCTATAATAATCATCCACAAATACAATAAAATATATATCTCCATAATAACTTTGAGTCCTCATGGGTCCACATAAATTAGTATGAACTAAATCCAAAATTCCTTGTGTAACATAAGTCTTGCTTGCAAAACTAGATTTAGTCATCTTACCCATCTTACATTCTCTACACATAACATTCTCTGGGATTTCAAGTCCTGGTAATCCTCTTACTCTACTCTTCTTACTAACTTTGATTAAGTATTCAAAATTAACATGACAAAGTCTTTTGTGTCATAACCAAACATATTAAACTTTAGAAAATAGGCAACTCTTCATATAAGTATCAAGATAAAATAAATTACCTTTAGATTGTTCTCCAGTAGCAATCAAATTATCCTTCTTATAAAATACTTTCACCCTTCCATAATAAAATTTGAGTCGGTGACCAGTATTGTTTAGTTGTGCAACACTCAACATATTATATTTTAATCCTTCAACCCAATAAACATCATCACATCTTGTGTTATTCAATAGAATTATAGATCCATTTCCTTTCACAAGATATGGAGCATCATTACCAAATATAACATAAACTCCATCATTATTTTCAAAAGGAAATAAACTTAAGTGTGTCACCAGTCATGTGATGTGAAAAACCACTATCTATAATCCATGTTTCATTCTTACTTACTTGTGATATTAGGGCTCTAGGTTCTTCTTTGTTAGAATCATCCTTTATAGAAACATAAACAACTTCTTTTCCATCATCACTATCAAAAGAATCATCCTCACTTATTCCTTCATTAGCAATATGACAAGATTTCTTACCTTTGTTTTTGTAGTCTCTGTATCTCCTGAATCTGTTTTCTCTTTTGTCCTTATCTATGTTATCTTTCTTTTCCTCCTTATCTTTCTCTAGACAGTTAGATGCAAAGTGACCAACTTTATCACAATTAAATAATTTCCAGGGAAACTTACCTCGGTATTTGCCTTTGCCTCTTTGTAGCCTTATAGCTAACAAATCTTCAAATTCTCTTTCATTTTCAAAATATTTAGTAAATAACTCTTCAAGAGCTTCAGTACAACTATAAAATTTCTCACTAGCACTGCTCAAATATCCATCTCTAGCAGCAGCTTCCCTAACCTTTCCAATCTTTAAAGTAGACTTAAATGCATATTTAATCTTAGAAGTAGTAAGTAAACTATTGTCAAAATCATTTAACTCAAATTCAGTCAACTTACGAATAGTAGCATCTAGTGAAGCATTCGTCTGGGGTATAGATCTTAGCTCTTGTATAGAAGATACAAGAATAACATAACTCGGTAGCAGGGTTCTCAACATTTTTCTTGTAAATGTTGGAAATGAGTTGAGTAACTGAGAGGGGAGGGGTGAATATGTTACACCAAAAACATTTACAATTCCCTTAGATGTCTTAAACAAATTTATAATTATTTCTAGGTTAACATAGATATTCTATTGTCACTCGATTAACATAGAAAATCTTAAGATATTAACTATGGTTATCCTTTAGTGATTAATTGCAAAAATATAAACCATAAAGCTGTTGGAAATGAGTTGAGTAACTAAGAGGGGAGGGGTGAATCAGTTACCACAAAAAAAATTCAAGCCCCTTAGATGTCTTAAATTTTTTTTATCATTGTTGCTCGGTTAACATAGACATTCTACTATCACTCGGTTAACATAGCAAATCTTAAGATATTAATTATGATTATCCTTTAGTAATTAATTGTAGAAACATAAACCATAAATAAAATGAAATGTACATAGATAACACCAATATTTAACATGGAAACCCAATGGGAAAAACCACCAATTGCAACTAGTCACTATTTTTCATTCTTCTGAAGTGAGCCCTGTTAGGAGCCAACCCTGTTAAAGGTTACAATAACACACTGTTAGGTGTGACCCTATTAGGATTTAATCACCCTGTAAGGAGTGGCCTTGTTAGAGGTCTTAAAACACTTCAATGCAAAAATTTACATTGTGATAGGATTTACAAAAGACTGTTAAGTCTACTATGTTAAGAGATTTTGATCACTGCTACACTTTTTAGAGAGTAACAATGGATTGACCTATTTTGATAAGAAACTATCTTTGCTGATTAAGATCTTTTCTCTAGATTTAATTACTTGATCCCTACTAATCAAATATTCTATTGCAGCTCTGTGTGTTCTCTCCTCAATCAGAATCCCATCTGATCTTGCCTTCACTCTTCATATCAAAAAACATGTATCTTTCTTTCTTACTCCATATTCAATCCAAAACTTGACCTTATATATATATGATAAGCCTTTTCAAGTCGGCCTTAATAACCTTCCAAATAAATAATAAAACTCATGTGCATCAGCTGCATATAACCATTTAAACATAAAATGTAAACTGCTGTTAGTCGGCTGACACTGAATGCTTAACTCAGTCAACACTAAAATTCTTCAATGCCCGACCAACACTGTAATGCCCAAGTGAACTCGGTTAGAACTAAAAAGCCACTTTGGTCTTCTTCAATGCCTAAGAGTTCTTGGCATGAACTGACTGTGCTCGAATAGGATTAGACATTTGTATAAACATCACTATACTTGTGTAAACATCAATGACATTACACAATTGCATAATTGTCATCAACAATCTCCCTCTTTGGCATTGATGGCAACACAACATGTCATAATAAAAATAATTATAGACCAACAAAGATAAGAATGAAATTTTATTAATGTCCTTCACTTCATTCTGATTCTCATCCAAAAAATCCCCCTGTCTTCACAATCTCTAAAATACAGATTTCTCCCTCTTACATTAATCTTTGTTTTTGATAAAGTTTCCCCCTCTCTCATGAGTAATCTCTCCCTCTTTGAAAACCAATACCAAAGACACCAACTGATATATATATCCAATGAAGTTGTAATTTACCTATTTGTGTTAGTAATAACTGAGGGGGGGGGGTGAGTCAGTGGTCTCAAAAATTTATCCTTAATCTAACCAAAAATCAAGTAAACCTCAGATTATTATGTCACTCCAAGATGCATGCCATGAAATACTTATAACGATTCACTCTATGTTGGTTTTCCTTGTCTATCCTTATTCTCCTTGATTACCGATAAGTAGTATAACTATTTATCGAAAAACAATATATATGCAGAGTATACCGATAAATCCAAAAATGCATATGTGAAATGTAAAATAGTAAAGTAATAAACTATACACACATAACACATGGATTTTAACGTGAAAACCCTGTTAAGGGAAGACACCACTGGGATTGGTACCCCAAATTTTCACTCTTTTGAAGTGAGCCCTGTTAAGAGCCAACCCTATTAAAGGTTACAAACACACTGTTAGGTGTGACCTTGTTAGAGGATTTTACACATATAGGTTGTCACTTAGTATCGAGCATCTAATGCTGTCATCCTTGAATCAACCTCTCTCTTAGACCATCAATAGGCATCGAGCATAGCCAATGCTACTTTCATGAATCAACCATTTTGGCACTCCTTGGGATGTACCTCAATATATAGAATACTGTTAAGTCTTGCTCTGTTAAGAGACTTGATGCTTCAATGGTTAAACTGAAACAAAATGACTTGTTTCTAATGCAACTTGAATTGCAGATTTTTAGATCTATTTAAGTACATTACCTCTCTGATCAATGTATCAATTTAATTCTTTTGTGCTCCATACTTTCTACTCTGTGATGCTATGCTTCACTGTTCATCAGTCTCTACAGAATTCCTTAGCTCTTCTTCAGCTTGATTGATCAGTACTACATGAAGTTGTTCTTCATCAGTTTCTTCTTAGCATCCTCTTTCTATTCACTCCCTTTAATCCCTTTTCCATGAATTTGATACGAAAATGAATAAAGCTTGTCTCTTATATAGACATAATATTCATTGATTCTTGATTCTTGATGTGAAAAACAATCTAGTCAATCTAATTTAAAGCATAACTCCTAATTTATCTTGTAGTTATCTTTATGCCAACTATACAAATCTTCTTTAAATCAATCACTTAACTTTGGTTGAATAAAACAAAGAAAATAGCCAATTAAGTCTATCTTTAGCTCTTTCCAGCTAGATATTTTTTCTTTTTCTGAACTCTCTATTCAGTCGGTTAACTCTTTAGTTAGTTGTCGGTGTGACTTCAGTTAGCTTTGGGATCTCCATCCGTCAGGCAACTCTATTTTCAGCTCGTCGGGAATCCTGTGGTTTTCTTCATCGGGCAACACTGTCTTCTACTTTTTGGGTATCACTATGACTTTTCCTCTTTGCCTTTACCGATGGTGTGCACTCTGTCGGTGTTATCTGTCACTTAGTGAATACTTGAATTTTATGCATTACTGAAAGCATAACCTTTATTCCATTGCTTCTATAAAGTCTTTTGGCATTATGTACATGGCCGTATAGATGATATCAAGTTGACATTAATGACAATATAAACCTTTAACTGATTTAATGTCTTGCATTATCTTCAACTTAACATTTTCAAACATTTAATCAGTTACGTGTCATCAATCTCTCCCTTTGGCATTGATGGCAACAAATTTATATTATCACACTATACTATTTCTAATACAATATGAAACACAATTTATTTGAGATTCATCAAACTACCAAACAGTTTGATAACCAACAATTGTCTAAACTTTGGTAAGCTCTATTTTAGCTTATATTTGATTCTTGCAGCTCTCTGTTTTACTGATGTGTTGAATCTTCTTCTTTTGTCAATTTTTCTTCTTTGACTATTCTCTCTTTTGTGATGTATTTTTGTCTTGTCAGCAACTCTTCTTTTGTATTAACTCCATACAAATTCTCTCCCTATGGATATGATCTCTCCCTATTGGAGTAATCTGATAATGGATAATATTTCTTCTTTTTCTGAAGACCATGATAATATGGATACTTTCTCTCCCTTTGACAACAATGCCAAATTTTAAAATTATCTAACATTAATGTCAAACAATCATTTTCCTCCTATCCATAATATATTTCTTGAATTTCCCTTATCCATCAGCAATACAATAATATGCTCTGGTGCTCAGTTATGATATATACCTGTCTGTATATAGATGTAGCTTTGAAGTTCTTCTTTTTGCTTGCATCAACATGATTGATAATATGATAATAAGTAGGTTGATGCAGCCTTCAGTCTTTTACTGACTGGTAGACAAGGGTTTGACCCCTAGTCTCTTTCTCAGGTACTCAAATGTATCCTTGGGCAGTGGTTTGGTGAAGATATCAGCCAATTGTTCTTTTGATTGCACATACTCAAGTATCACCTCTTTTTCTTGAACTTGTTCTCTCAAGTAATGATACTTGATGGAAATGTGTTTAGTCTTTTCATGCATGACTGGATTCTTGGAAATGTTTATTACACTTGTGTTATCACAATAGATAGTCACTGGCTCTAAGATCTTCATGTGCATACCTTCTAGCAACTGTTTGATCCATGCAATATTTGAGCAATTTGCAGCAGCAAAAACATATTCTGCTTCTACAGTAGACTGAGAGATGCATCCTTTCTTCTTGCTAATCCATGTGACAAGTCTATCACCCATAACAAATGCTCCTCTAGTTGTTCTCTTCCAGTCATCAAGATTTCCAGCCCAATCAACATTGGTAAACACTTTTAGTTCAAATTTGCCTTCTCTTCTATACCATAAGCCAAATTCCTTAGTATTCTTTAGATATCTTAGGATTCATTTCACAATAGTCATATGTGATTCCCTGGGGTTAGCAAAAAATATAGCAACAATTCCCACTACATGTGCAATATCTGGTCTAGTGTGTACAACATACATGAGTTTTCCAATCATTGATCTATACAAAGTCTGATTTACCTCTGTTGCCTTGTCCTCCTTTGTCAACTTACAGCCAATAGCCATCGGTGTTCCAACTGATTTAGATTATTTCATCTTGAATATTTTTAGGACCTCTTTGATGTACTTGGACTGTGTAATGAAAATACCTTCTCCTTGTTGCATGATCTGGAGACCAAGAAATAACTTGATCTCACCAAACATAGACATCTCAAATTCTTTTCTCATCTCACTAGCAAATGATTTGCATAGCATATCGTTGCCTCCAAATATGATGTCATCAACAAATATTTCAGCAATCAGGGTGTTAGCATTAATATCTTCTTTTAAATAAAGGTTACTCTTTTTACTAGTCCTTACAAATCCAATACTTATTAGATATGAATGAAGTCATTCATACCAGGCTTTAGGAGCTTGTTTCAATCCATACAAGACTTTGTGAATTCTACATACCATTTCCTTCTTGTCTAGATCAACAAACCCTTCTGGTTGTTCAATGTATACCTCTTCTTCAAGTATTCCATTTAGGAATGCTGACTTGACATCCATTTGGTATACCTTGAATCCTTTGAATACAACATAAGCAAGTCATATCCTTACTCCTTCTAGCCTAGCAATGGCTACAAAGGTCTCTCCATAGTCTATACCTTCCTCTTGTGCATACCCTTTGTATACTAGTCTTGCTTTGTTCCTTGTGACTTCTCCATTCTCATTCAGCTTATTCCTGAATATCGATTTTGTACCGATGACATTATTTTTATCTGGTCTTGGCACAAGTGACCATGTTTTGTTCTTCTCAATACGCTCAATCTCATCATTCATAGCACTTATCCATTCCTCATTATCTAGTGTAGTATTGACAAATTTTGGCTCAAACTCACAAATTAAACAATTTGAGTTTAAAGACTTACTTCTTGTTCTTGTACTAGACTTCTTATCTCCTATGATCTAGACTTCTGGATGGTCCCTTCTTACATATCTTGCAAGTATAGGTATATTTCTTTGTCTATCAACTTGATCATTATTTTTATTTTCATTTTGTTCTTCATCACCTTGCACATTATTTTGATCATTATCCTAACCATCGGTATTTGTAGCCTGATGCTCTGGATTAATGATTTGTAGCTCAGGGGCTCACCATTGTTGGTAGGGTAGAGTGTTAGGTTCTTCATTATAATTTAACTTATTGTAGTCCTCTGGTTCTTTAGTGCTTTCTTGTTCATTCTTCTTTGCAAATTCATCTATCTTTACATTTGCACTTTCAATAATTTCTTTCGAGGCTTTGTTTAGACATTTGTAAGACTTTCTCTTTGTAGAATACCCTAGAAAAATTCCTTCATCACTCTTAGAGTCAAGTTTTCCATTTCTATCATCTTTTAAGATATAACATTGACTACCAAAAAATTTGAAATAACTCACATTGGGTGTGTATTCGTACCATAGCTCATAAGGTGTCTTTCTTCAATTGTAATTTGTTTAGTGTGTAAGTAGCGGTACTGACAGCTTCCTTCTAGAATATTTGGGTGATGCCTTTCTCTATCATCAGTGTTCTTGCACAATCAACTATTGATATGTCCCTTCTCTTAGCAATCCCATTTTGCTGTGGTGTTCTTGGTGCAGAAACCTATCTTTTTATACCATGCTCATTACAAAAGTTAGTGAATTCATCTGATATAAACTCACCTCCTCTATCTGATCTCAAACATTTTAGATCCTTACCACTTTGTTTCTCTACCAAATCCTTATACCATTTAAAAATCTTAAATGCTTCTAATTTATCTTTTAGAAACATAACTATCATCATTCTAGAGTAATCATCAACAAAGAGAATAAAATATCTATCTCCATAATAACTCTTTGTCCTCATGGGTCCACATAAATCAGTATGGACTAATTCTAGAATTGCATCAGATGTATGGGTCTTTCTTTTGAAACTAGACTTTGTCATTTTACCTTTTTGATGATTTTTACACATGATGTTGTTAGGCTTGGTCATTGTCGGTAAGCCTCTGACATTTCTCTTTTTGCTAATTTTTATCATGTTTTCAAAGTTCACATGACACAGTCTTTTGTGCCACAACCATATGTCTTTTTTTGTAGCAATTAAACAAGTGGAGTTAGTATCATTCAGATAGAATAAGTTACCTTTTGTCTGCTCACCGGTACCAATCAAATTTCTAGATTTGTTGAAGATCTTTGCCTTCTTATTTTCAAATGCTACTTTGTGACCTGAATTATTTAACTAAGAAATACTCAATAGGTTATAATTCAATCCATTTACCCAAAAAGCATTTTCACATTTTATCTAGTTATTCTACATTATTGTTCCTTTACCTTCAACTAGACAAGGTGTGTCATTTCCCATTCTTACTGATCCACCCTTGTAGTATTCAAAAGTCTCAAACTTTTCCTTATCACCTGTCATATGATGAGTGTAGCCACTATCTATGATCCAAACATCATTTTTGCTAATTTTAGATATGAGAGCTGTTTCTACATACCTCTGTTCATCATCATCTAAATCATCCTTTGCAGCCACAAACACCATCTCAATGTCTTCATTAGATTTAGTGTCAGTATCATCATCCTTGCATTTAGCTAGGTAGCTAACGTTCTTTCCTTTGTCCTTATAGTCTCGGGTATCTCTTCTTTCTGATTGTTGGTTGCTTTTGTAATCACCTCTGTCAAACTTCTTCTCAAAAGATCTGTCATTACTTTTGTCATCTTTTCTTCTGTTAGTACTGTTGGTTGTATTTCCTATTTTTTGCTGCTTTGCCTTGTTCCTTGTCTTTCCCTCTGAGAATTTTCAGGGTTTTCATGTCTAAGCCTTGCCAAAATTGCTAAAACCCTAAAAAAACCCTATGTATCCAAGTGTTAAACGATGCATTTGAAACCCTTGGTCATGTCTTATGTTTCATCGTTACCTTTTTCACTCACTTAAGACATGTACTTTGAGCTAGGTCGCCTAATCGTGTTACCCAGAATGAATATGCCAAATGCTTTCCCAACTTCACTTTTGCCTTGTGTCGCGTAGTCTCCTTATGAAACAGAATATTCCTTCAGCTTCTCAAGACTTAGCGATATCTTATTAGTCGGGTAGTCGCAGGATCCTTATGTTATAAACTTTGAAAAGAATGGGACCCACTGCTCAGTCGGGTGATCGCGAGAGAAGTCAAAAAGTCAAAACAATGTTATCAGACTTCGCGATTACTTCATGTCGCATGGTCGCTAGATCGGGCCATGGAAAATAGTTAAGTATTTCTTCAGTCGCGTGGTCTCAAGATTAAATGGCCGTTAAGAGATAACAGTCCCAATTTTGCGACTAACCATTTCATGTTAGCGATTTCCTTCAGTCGGGATGTCGCCAGAACAGGGAAATGACTCAGCTCTTCAGTATGCATTAAGTGGACAAAAGAACAGATGACATCTGTCATAAGGTAAATGGTTGTCAGGAGGTTGCCAGAAGGAGGAAATGAATCAAGCGATTAAGAGACTAAGGTATTTTTGCCTTTAGTCGCAAGGTCTCCAGATGACTTAAGGGTATGTAGAAATGTTAAGCGATTACGCGCCGGCCGTTGGATGAAGGAATGAAGGGATCTAATGGTGGTCGCGTAGTCTAGAGATAAAAGTGCCCCAGGGAAAAGGTCCTCCCGACTTGGTGATTAGGGTATGTTGCAAAGTCACTATAAATAGAGATAAGGCACATGTTATATGATAAGATCAAGTTAAATTGATCTCCCGACTGGGCGACTAAGGCTTGTCGTGTGGTCTTGAAAAGAAAAGTGAGCATCCAGCGACATAGCGATAACTATAAAGGTTAATAAGAAACGACTTGTCACCAAGTCTAGAAAAGGATGATGAGTTAAAGATAACCCCATGCGACTTAGATTTCCACTTATGTCGCTTGATCGCCAGATGGACTTGGGTCAGCCAAGGTAAAGAATGTGCATTGTCGCCAGGTCTAGAAATCAAACCATGGTTAAGGAAAAGGGCTCGCGACAAAGAGACTTCATACAGTCACGTAATCGCCTGATTACGAGATCCAAAAAGTGGCACCAAGTAGTTGACATGACAGGATGAATCACCTAGCGGCCAATCAGATACTTGAATTTTGATTACTGTGCACAAAAGGTAGCTGAGATGTATGACAGTGAACTAATCAGAAGATGCCATGTCAGCTGTCTTAAATGTCTTATGATTGCACCAAGGATTCATAATTTGAAATTTGATTTCCTGTCAACTTCATGCAACTACAGCTAGGTTTTTGAAAGCTCACGACATGACAACTTAATGGTAGAACTAACGTTTCTGAATTATGAGCTATGTACTCTAAATCAAAATGGCTATAAACAGATGATTGTGCATTCATTCTTGTTCACCGTTCTTTCAAGTTTTCAGAGCTAAGTTGCTAGTTTTTTGGTGAAGTGTGATATTCAGAGCAGTTGCAGTATATCCAAGGTGATAAGAAATTTCTAAGGTTTCAGAGAATTGTGCTCAGGACAGATAGCTGATATTGAAGAATAGATTTGTTTCAATATCGGTTCAAACAAATAATTTCAAGCTGTCACAAAGATGAGTAGAGCTGTGAGCGTTGCTTCTACAAGTGGAGGTAGTGGAGAGGAGCAGAAAGGAAAACCTAGCTTCTCAGACGAATTTCTACAGCTGCTACCAGGTTCAACACAGAATAGGAAGATTGATGCAGGTGTGTTTAAAGATGACTTCATGAATATCAGAGATGCTGCAACCCCGGGCACAACAGGTTTCTCTCTTTTTTCATATTTTTATAACAATTCTGATAAGCCTATCCCTGTTTCAAACCCTTGGATATCTGGTCTAGGTAGGTTATTAGTGCCTAATGTGTTTCTAGATGTTGACCTATTTTTGGACCTGGCAAACCATTATGATGCCCTTACAAAGACCATCAAAAGAGATGATGGCACTGCTTTGCTGATACTGAATAGGAATTCTTTCATGCAAGCATT
>MU225461.1:361766-376146 GCA_018584345.1 Thuja plicata
AGGTGGCTTGCAATAAGTACTGGAGCCCACAAGTGGCTGCTAGGATTTGCTTATTGTAAGTAGTGGTAACAAGTGATAACATAATTAATATAATTAGGCTGACCTAGTATTAAACTAATAAGATTAACGCCTCACCAATGCTTGAGCGCTAATATAGGCTAAGATGGAGGATGAGTAGATGCTTTCCCCTTTCAAGGTGCGGGTTCGGGCATCATTACTGATCTTGTCTGTATGAAAGGTCATTGATGTCGTGTATAGTCACTTGGGTGCCAGAATCCATTAAGGGATTGCTAAGGCTGAACTCAAGGATGCGATGTACATGATGACACCTTCCTATATATAGCTTAGGTTATCCTACGTGTGTCAGTACCTCTGGTGTTGTTTAGTGTTCTTTGTTTCAGATTAGAGTGCTTCTCAGATCTTCTTATGCATGGTGTATGAGGTCATGTTTACCTTATTTGTATTCTTGTTGTATACCCCGTGTGTGTGGGCCTGTTATTATCTCCTCAGCATGGTGGGAGTGGACCTTTGGTTCCACGCGGTCTGGTGGTAGTGATTCTTATTACCATTGAGATTCTGACAGATTCTTCTTCATGCTTGGTTGTTCCTTATTGCAGTTTCATCTTCCTAGTCTTTTGGAGACTTGATCAGTTACTTGAGATGTATATTGTACCATATGTATTTGTTGGTTATCATCCTTGGAGGATGCATTGTATTGTCTATTATGTATTATTACATACCCTGCGTCTTGTGCAGTGGATGTTGATTAGGTGGTATACCTTATGGTATCAGAGGTATATGTAATCTTTATTATTGAGATGTATGTTATTGGGTTTAGATTATGTAACCTTTATGTCAGTTCTATAGTATTGTAATCGTAGATTAGTTTGTTTAAGTAATTCTATGTCAAGGAACCCTCGAGGAACGTTAATCATGTATGCATTGTATTTCATGTATGTCATGTACTTCATTGTGTTGCTTCTACATTGTTATCATTATTGTTTGTAAAAATTTAAAAAAAAAATTATTTCGTGACCTTGGTGTCATGTTTAGGTTAAGTTCTCCTAGGTTCCCTGGCAGGGCATTACAATAACCTTTGTTCCATTGCTTCTCTGAAGTCTTTTGGCATTGTGTACATGGCCGTACATATGATATAAAGTTGACATCAATGACAATACAAACCGTTAATTGATTTTATGCCCTGTATTATCTTCAACTTAACATTGTCAAACATTTAATCAGTTACATGTCATCAGTTTATACTAATTTATATACAATAAGCTCTGGATATCTGCACGAATATATTAAGTTTTTTCTATAGCTCGATTGATGCATCACTAAACTATATTTTAGTGAGCCTCAGTTAGGGGAATTATCCCTAGCTTTCCTCTAAGATACAAAAATTCATCCTTAGGTAATGGTTTTGTGAATATGTCTGCAATTTGTTCTTTATTATTCACATATTCCAACCTTACTTCCTTCTCCTGAACCAATTCCCTCAAGAAATGATACTTTATTGCAATATGTTTAGTCTTAGTACGCATCACACGGTTCTTTGAAATGTTAATAACACTGGTGTTGTCATAGTAGATAATTACTAGTTATTTAATTTCCTCCTTCATACCTGACAACAACTATTTGAACAATTCACTGCTGCAACAACATACTTTGCTTCTGCTGTAGATTGAGAAATGCAGTTTTGTTTCTTTCTTGTCCAGGAGAATAATATCTTTTCAAGAAATAATGCTCCACCACTTGTGCTCTTTTTGTCATCAACACTTCCAGCCCAATCAACATCAGTAAAAGTATTCAAATCAAAGTTTCTTCCTTTCTTATATCGTAACCCATACTCTTCAGTACCTTTAAGATATCTCATAATCCTTTTGATAGTCATTAAATGATTCTCTCTAGGATTAGCTAAAAACCTCACAACAATACCAACTGCTAATGCAATATTAGGTCTAGTATTAATAACATATTGAAGTTTACCAATCATGGATCTGTAGGTAGTCTGGTTTACTTCATTTGAATCATCATCTTTAGACAACTTATGTCCAGTAGGAATGGGTATTCCAATTGTTCTAGTATCTTCAATCCCAAATTTCTTTAGTATCTCTTTGATGTATTTAGACTGGGTAATGTAGATACCCTCCTTCATCTAATAAACTTGTAAAGAAACAAACAATTTGATTTCACCAAAGATAGAAATCTCAAATTCCTTACTCATAGCTTCGGAGAATGCTTTGCATAAATCATCATATGCAGTAAAAAATATATCATTGACAAATATTTATGGTAATAGTATCTTGTTCTGAGGTCCTTCTTTGATGTACAAGCTACTATTGTCATTAGTTCTCTGAAATCCAATACTTATCAAGTAACCATGCAATCTTTCATTCCAGGCTCTAGGAACTTGTTTCGATCCATACAATTCTTTGCATAGTTTACAAACTATATTCCTTTTGGTAGGATATACAAAGCTTTCAAGTTCCTCAATATAGAATTCCTCTTTAAGAATTTCATTTAGGAATGCAGATTTTACATCCATTTGATATACCTTGTATCCTTTGTGTGCTGCATATGCCAGAAGAGTTCTGAATCCTTCAAGTCTTACAACAGGAGCAAAATTTTCTCCATAATCAATACCCTCTTCTTGAGCATATCATTTACATACTAATCTTGCCTTGTTCCTAGAAACTTCTCCTTTTTCATTCATCTTATTTTTGAAAACCCACTTAGTACCAATCACATTCTTATCTTATGGTCAAGGTACAAGAGTCCAAGTTTTGTTCTTTTCTATCTGCTCAATCTCTTCATTCATTTCTTTGATCCAGCTTTCATCATTCAATGCATCTTTAATAATTATAGGTTCAATTTTACTAAGAAAACATGTACCTTTGATTTTGTTACTTTTCATTACACCTTTTGTCTGATCTCCAATTATTTGTTCAGGTGCATGATGCCTCCTGGCATATTTTTCAAGTATAGGATCCTTCTTTCTTGATTTTGGGCTTGTTCCACTTGATTCACCATGCTCAAATGTTTTGTTCTTCTCTTCTATCTGATACTTGGTTTCTACTATCTAAGACTCAGGCGTCTTTGTTTGAGACTCGAGTACCTCTGTCTACAACTCAGTTCCATCTGTCTGTGACTCAGTTTCCTCTATCTGTGACTCGGTTTCCTCTACTAGCAGCTCAGGTTGCACAGGCTACAACTCAAGTTGAACTATTTGAGTTTGTGTAGATGAATTCAATGGTTGTTAGGGATGCTATCCAATCTCTATTTCTTGTTTCTTATGTATAGTATCAGGTTCATAATACACAAAATCTCTATAGTCCTTAGGCTCTTTACTGCTCTATTCTTCATTTCTCTCTACAAACTCATCAATCTTAACATGCACACTTTCTATAACTTTATGAGTAGTAAGATTCAAACATTTATATGCTTTTCTTTTGCAAGAGTAGCCTAGGAATATACGTTCATCACCTATTACATCAAATTTTCCATTTCTTTCTTCCTTCAAGATGTAACATTTACTTCCAAATACTTAAATAATGAACATTAGGTTTATATCCATACCAAAATTCAAAAGGTGTCTTCTTAGTACCTTTCTTCAGTTGAACTTGATTCAAGGTGTGAAATGCAGTGCTGATGGCTTCCTTCTAGCATTTGGTAGCAACATTCTTTTCAACCATCAAGGTTCTTGCACAATCCATAATAGATATGTTCCTTCTTTATTCTATCCCATTCTGCTATGGAGTACTTGGGGTAGATACTTGTCTTTTGATTCCTCTTTCATTGCAGAATTCATTGAATTCATTAGAGATGAATTCACCTCCTCTATTAGATCTTAAGCATTTAAGTTTCTTTCTTGTTTCTTTTTCAACTCTAGCAAGGTACCACTTGAATTTCTTAAAAGCTTCTGATTTTTCTTTGAGAAACGTAACAATTATCATTCTGGAATGGTCCTCAAAAAATAGAATGAAATACTTCTCACCTGTATAAATTTTTTTTCCAATTGGTCCACAAAAATCAATATGTACGAACTCCAAGACTTCTTCTGTATTGTAATTCTTTCTCTTGAAATTAGTTTTGTCCATCTTCCCAATTTGACATTGTTTGCATATTGCTAATTCAGGTTTCTTTAGAATAGGAATACCTCTTACTCTTTTGTTCTTTCTTATTTTGACAAGGTTATCAAAGTTCACATGACACAACCTTTTATGACATAAACAAATTTCTTCTAATTGTGCAATAAAACATGAATTTTTAGTGAGATCATAGATAGAATAGATTACCTTTTTTTTGCCTGCCAGTTCCAACTAGGTTTTCCTTACCATCCAAGAGCTTGGATTTCCCATTCATGAATTCTAACTTAAAACCAATGTTATTCATCTATTCCATACTTAGTAGATTATGCCTTAGTCCTTCAACACAATAAGCATTATCACATGTTATTCCTTTAGTTAGAGAAATACTACCTTTACTTTTCAAATAGCAGGGTTCATCATTCCCAAAACTGATACTCCCACCATCATAGTGCTCAAGATGTTCAAATTTGGTTTTATCACCAGTCATGTGGTGAGAACAACCACTATGAATTATCCAATTGTCATTCTTGCTAATATGAGAGTATATTGTTGTCTTTTCATTATGTTCATTATATAACTCATCCTTAATAGAAATATAATCCATTTCATCTTCATCTTCATCACTATCAGAAACTTTAGCAATATAACAAGATTTCTTACCTTTTTCCTCATAGCTTTTGTAGCTTTTGAAATCTTTCTTGCCTTTGTACTTGTTGAACTTTCTCTCACCTTTGTCTTATTTTTTCAGACACTTAGCAGCAATGTGACCAACCTCATCACAAGAAAATAAAATCAATGGTATTCTTCCATTATTCTATCCTTTTCCTTTTGCAGCTCTCCTTGCAAGTAATGCTTCAATGGTTTCCAGATCTTCATCATCAGATTCATCATCACTGTCACTGTCAGTCTATTTTCCTTTCATCTTTCCAAGGTTTAATTTAGCTTTGAATGCAGACTCAAGATTATTAGGATTAGAAGAATAATTGTCAAACTTATCCAACTCAAAAGTTGTAAGTCTTCCAACCAATCCATCTAGAGTTACACCATTACTGCATGTCATGTCTTGAATAGCTGAAAATCTAATTGAATAGATAGGAAGTAAAGTTATCAATACCTTACTAACCACTTTTGTGTCTTCAATCACTCCACCAACATCTCTGATGGAACTGACACTTTTCTTTATTCTTTCACTATATTTTGTAATGTTTCCTCCTTCTTTCATTATCATATGATCAAATAGACTTCTGAGACTTTCTTCTTTGGCTCTCTTTACATTGACATCTCCTCCATGAATATTATGTAGTTTGTTCCACATATCAAAGGTAGTAGGGTAGTCCTTGATTTCATCAAATTCAGGATAGCTGGGTGCAGAGGCTATATCAATCATCATTATGTTATGATGCTTCATGTCTATCATCTGATCCACAGCCAAAGGTCTTGATGGTTCCACATACCTATGGTCCAAGAATTACAAACTAGTATCTCCAATACTAAATAGATGTAGCCTCATCAAATATTTCCATGCAAAAAAATTATCTTTGTTAAGCTTAGGGATCTCCCTTCTGTAAGACATCTATGATCTTTAGCTTACGCCTTGAAACCTTCCCTGAAAGAACTTGGTGCTCTAATGCCAATTTTTGCAAATGTGTTGAGTAATTGAGAGGGGAGGGGTGAATCAGTTACCACAAAAAAAAATCCAAGTCCCTTAGATGTACTAAATTTTTTTTATCATTGTTGCTTAGTTAACATAGATATTCTACTGTCACTCGGTTAACATAGAAAATCTTAAGATATTAACTGTGATTATCCTTTAGTTATTAATTACAGAAACATAAACTATAAATCAAATGAAATGTAGACATATAACACCAAGATTTAATGTGGAAAACCAATATGGGAAAAACCAACAATTGCAACTAGTCACTATTTTTTACTCTTATGAAGTGAGCCCTATTTGGAGCCAACCCTGTTAAAGGTTACAATAACACACTGTTAGGTGTGACCCTGTTAGAGGATTTAATCACCCTGTAAGGAGTGGCCTTGTTAGAGGTCTTCAAACACTTTAATGCAAAAATGTCACCTTGTGAGAGGATTTACAAAAGACTGTTAAGTATAATTTGTTAAGAGATTTTGATCACTGCTACAATTGTTAGAGAGTAACAATGGATTGACCTATTTTGACAAGAAACTATCTTTGCTGATTCAGATCTCTGCTTTGGATTTAATTAATTGATCCTCACTGATCAAATATTTTTTTGCAGCTCTGTGTGTTCTGTCCTCAATCAGAATCCTATCTGATTTTTCCTTCACTCTTCATATCACAAAAAATATATCTTTCTTTCTTACTTCTTCATATTCAATCCAAAACTTGACCTTTTATATAGATTACAAGCCATGTCAAGTTTGCCTTAATAACCTTCCAAATAAACCATAAAACTCATGTTTTTTGGCTGCATATAACCATTTAAACATAAAATGTAAACTATTGTTAGTCGACTGACATTGAATGCTTAACTTGGTCAACACTGAAATCCTTCAATGCCCGACCAACACTGTAATGCCTGAGTGAACTCAGTTAGAACTGAAAATCACTTTGGCCTTCTTCAATTCCTGGGAGTGCTTGGAATGAACTAACTATGCTCAGATAGGATTAGACATTTGTGTAAACATCACTATACTTGTGTAAACATTAATGACAATACACAATTGCATAATTGTCATCAACAAAAGAAAACAAAATGTACATAGATAACACTAAGATTTAACATGGAAACCCAATATGGGAAAAACCAGCAATTGCAACTAGTCACTATTTTTCACTCTTTTGAAGTGAGCCCTGTTAGGAGCCAACCCTATTAAAGGTTACAATAACACACTGTTAGGTGTGACCCTGTTAGAGGATTTAATCACCCTATAAGGAGTGGCCTTGTTAGAGGTCTTCAAATAATTCAATGTAGAAATGACACCTTGTGAGAGGATTTATAAAAGACTACTAAGTCTACTCTATAAAGAGATTTAGAGAGTAACAATAGATTGACCTGTTTTGAAAAGCAACTATTTTTTTTGATTCAGATCTCTGCTCTGGCTTATAAAACTTGATCCTCACTGATCAAATATTCTATTGCAGCTTTGTATATTTTGTCCTCAATCAGAATCCCATCTGATTTTGCCTCCACACTTCATATCATAAACATACACATCTTACTTACTTACTTACTCACTTACTCACTCACTTACTTACACCATATTCAATCCAAACTTGACCTTATATATATATATATATATATATATATATATATATATATATATATAAGCCTTGTCAAGTTGACCTTAATAACCTTCAAATAATCAATAAAACTTAAGTTTTTTGGCTTCATATAACCAATTAACCATAAAATATAAAATGTTGTTAATTGGCTATCATTAAAAGCATAACTTGGTTAATACTAAAATCCTTCAATGCCTAGCCAATATTGTAATTCTCGAGTGAGCTGAAAATCACTTTGGTCTTCTTCAATGCCCGAGAGAGAGCTTGGAAAACACTGACTATGATCGGATAGGATTAGACATTTGTGTAAACATCACTGCACTTGTGTAAACATCAATAACAATACATAATTGAATAATTGTCAGACACAATCTCCCTCTTTGGCATTGATAGAAATACAACATGTCATAATACAAAGAATAATAGAGAAACTGACACAAGAATAAGATTTTATTAATGTCCTTAGCTTCATTCTAATTCTCATAAAAAAAACTCCCTCTATCTTCACAGTCACTAAAATATAGATTTCTCCCTCTTACATTAATCTTTGTTCTCTAATAAAATTTCTCCCTCTATTATCAATCTCTCCCTCAGTAATCTTTATGAAATCAATAATCTCTCCCTCTTTGAAAACCAATGCCAAAGACACCATCCAAGACACCATCCAATGCACATCCAATGAATTTGTAGTGTACCTGTTTGTACTGATTCATATGCAATAAGCTCTGAATATCTGTATCAACATGTTAAGTCTATTACGTAGCTTGATTGATGCATCACTAAACCATGTTTTAGTGAGCCTAAGTTAGGGGAATCACCCATAGCTTTCATCTAAGATAAAACAATGCATCCTTAGGTAACATTTTGGTGAATATATATGTAATTTTTTCTTTAGTATTCACATATTCCAACCTTACTTCCTTGTCCTGAACCAATTCTCTCAAGATATGATACTTTATTTTAATATGTTTAGTCATAAGGATGCATCACAGGGTTCTTTGAAATGTTAATAGCACTTATGTTGTCATAGTAGATACTAGCTGGTTCTCTTTATTTCTTCCTTCATGCCTGACAACAACTATTTGAACCATATGATATTTGAACAATTTACTGTTGCAGCAACATAGCCTGCCTCTGTTGTAGAGTGAGAAATTTATTTCTTTTTATTTCTTGTCCAGGAGACTAACCTCTTTCCAGGAAATAATGCTCCACCACTTGTTCTCTTCCTATCATCAACACTTCCTACCCAATCAACATCAGTAAAAGTCTTCAAATCAAAGTTTCCTCCTTTCTTATAGCATAATCCATAATCTTTAGTACCCTTAAGATATCTCAGAATCATTTTAATGGCCATTAAGTGATTCTGTCTAGGATTAGCTAAAAACCTTGCAACAATATCGACTGCTAATGCAATATCAGATATAGTGTGAACAACATATTGACGTTTACCAATCATGGATCTATATGTAGTCTGATTTACCTCCTTTGAATCATCATCCTCAGACAACTTATGTCTAGTAGGTATGAGAGTCCCAACTAGTCTGGAATCTTCCATCCCAAATTTCTTCAGTATCTCTTTTATGTATTTAGACTGAGTAATATAGATACCATCCTTCATCTGATAAACTTGTAAACCAACAAAGATTTTGATTTCACCAAACATAGACATCTCAAATTCCTTATTCATAGCTTCAAAGAATGCTTTACATAAATCATCATGTCCAATAAATAGTATGTCATCCACAAATATCTCTGCTAATAGTATCTTGTTCTGAGGTCCTTCTTTGATGTGCAAACTACTATTGTCATTAGTTCTCTAGAATCTAATACTTATCAAGTAAGCATGCAATCTTTCATACCAGGCTCTAGGAGCTTGTTTCAGTCCAGACAATTCTTTGTGCAGTTTGCAAACCATATTCCTTTTGTTAGGATCTACAAAACCTTCAGGTTTCTCAATATAGACTTCCTCTTCAAGAATTCCATTCAAGAATGAATATTTTACTTCCATTTGATATATCTTGAATCCTTTATGTGTAGCATATTCCAGAAGAGTTCTGACTCCAATTCTCATAGTAGGAGAAATTTTTTCTCCATAATCAATACCCTCTTCTTGAGCATATACTTTACATACTAATCTTGCTTTATTTCTGGAAACTTCTCCTTTTTCATTCATCTTGTTTCTAAAAACCCACTTAGTACCAATCAAATTCTTGTCTTTTGGTCTAGGTACAAGATTCCAGGTTTTTTTCCTTTCTATCTGCTTAATATCTTCATTCATTGCTTTGATCCAACTTTCATCATTTAATGCATCTTTAATAGTTCTAGGTTCAATTTCACTAAGAAAACATGTACCTTTGATTTGGTTCCTTGTCATTATACCTCTTGTCTAATATCCTATTATTTGTTCAGTGCATGATGCCTTCTGACATATTTTGCAAGTATAGGATCCATCCTCTTTGATTCTGGGCTTGCCCCACTATGTTCACCATGCTCAAATATTTTGTTTTGTTCTTCTATCTGATACTTAGGTTCCACTGTCTAAGACTCAAGAAAATCTGTCTGAGACCCGGGTGCCTGTCTATGACTCAGTTCCCTTTATCAGTGACTCATTTTCTTTAGTCTGAGACTTTATTTCTTCAGTTAGTATCCAGGGTTGCACATGTTGCAATAAGATCTGTGCTGATGAATTCAATGGTTGGCATGGTTGCTGTCCAATCAACATTGCCCATGTCTTAGGTATAGTATCAGGTCCATAATACACAAATTTCTTGTAGTCCTTAGTCTCTTTACTGCTCTATTCTTCATTTCTCTCTGCAAACTCATCAATCTTTACATGCACACTTTCTATGACTTTATGAGTAGTAAGATTCAAAAATGTGTATGCTTTTCTTTTACAGGAGTAGCCTAGGAATATACCTTCATCACCTTTTACATCAAATTTTCCATTTATTGCTTCCTTCAAGATGTAACATTTACTTCCAAATAATTTGAAATAACAAACATTAGGTTTATAGCCATACCATAATTCAAAAGGTGTCTTCTCAGTACCTTTCTTTAGTTGAACTTAGTTCAAGGTGTGAATTGCAGTACTGATGGATTCCTTCCAATATTTGGTAGCAACATTCTTTTCAATCATCAAGGTTCTTGCACAATCCATAATGGATATGTTCCTTCTTTCTACTATACCATTTTTTGGTGGTGTACCTGGGCTAGACACTTGTCTCTTGATTCCTCTTTCATTGCAAAATTTTTTAAACTCATTAGAAATGAATTCTCCTCATCTGTCAGATCTTAGGCATTTAAGTTTCTTTCCTATTTCCTTCTCAACTCTAGCAAGGTACCATTTAAACTTCTGAAAAGCTTTTGATTTTTCTTTGAGAAACATAACATACATCATTCTAGAATGGTCATCAATAAATAGAATGAAATATTTCTCACCTATGTAACTTGTTGTTCAAATTGTTCCACACAAATCAGTATGCACTAATTCTAGGACTTCTTCTGTATTGTAATTCTTTCTCTTGAAACTAGTTTTTTCCATCTTCCCAATTTGATATTGTTTGCATATTGCTAATTCAGGTTTCTTCAAAACAGGAATACCTCTTACTCTTTTGTTCTTTCTTTTGTTGATCAGGTTATCAAAATTCACATGACACAACCTTTTATGCCATAACCAACTTTCTTCTACTTGTGCAATAAAGCATGAACTTTCATTAAGATCAAGATAAAATAGATTATCTTTTGTTTTCCTTCCAGGTCGAACTAAGTTTCCCTTACCATGTAGGAGCTTGGCCTTACCATTCATGAATTCTACCTTGAAACCAATGTTATTATGTTATGCCACACTTAGTAGATTACACCTTAGTCCTTCAACCCAATAAGTATTATCACATTTGATTCCTTCAGTTAGAGAAATACAACCTTTTCCTTTCACATATAATGGTTCATTATTCCCAAAACTAACACTCCCACCATCATAGTGCTCAAGATTTTCAAATTTATTTTTATCAACAGTCATGTGGTGAGAACAACCACTATCAATTAGCTAAGTGTAATTATTGCTAATATGAGAGTAAAGTGCAGTCTTTTCATTATCTTCATTATCTGACTCATCCTTAATAGAAATGTAAACCATCTCATCTTCATCTTCATCACTATCAAAATCTTTAGCAATATAACAAGATTTCTTACCTTTGTCCTTGTAGCTTTTGTATCTTTTGAAATCTTTCTTGCCTTTGTACTTGTTGAAATTTCTCTCACCTTTTTCTTCCTTATTTGGAAACTTAACAACAATATGACCAACCTCATCACATGAAAAGAAAATTAATGGTATTCTTCCTTTGTACTATCCTTTTCCTTTTGTAGACCTCTTTGCAAGTAATGCTTCAATTATTTCAAGATCTTCATCATCAGAATCATCATCACTGTCACTATCAATTTGTTTTCCTTTCATCTTACCAAGGTTTAATTTATCTTTGAATGTGGACTCAAGATTGCTAGGATTAGGAGAATACTTGTCAAAGTTGTCCAAGTCAAAAGATGTAATCCTTTCAGCCAATCCATCTAGATTTATATCATTACTCCATCTCATCTCTTGAATAGATGAACCTCTAATTGCATAGATAGGAAGTAAAGTTATCAATACCTTACTGACCACTGTTTTGTCTTCAATTGATCCACTGGCAGCTCTGATTGCACTAACTCTTTTCTTGATTCTTTTAATGTACTTTTCAATGTCTTCTCCTTCTTTCATTTTCATCATATCAAACTGGCCTCTGAGACTTTCTATTTTGGCTCTCTTTACATTGTCATCTCCTCCATGGATATCATGCATTTTATTCAACATATCATAGGGAGTAGGGCAGTCCTTGACTTCATCAAATTCAGAATAGTTGAGTGAAGAACCTATATCAATAATCATTATGTTATGATTATTCATGTCCACCATTTGTTCCACAAACATAGGTCTCAGCAGTTCCACATACTTGTGATCTAGGAATTGCAAACTAGTGTCTCTAATAGTAGATAGATGTAGCCTCATCAAATATTTCCATGCAGTGAAGTTTTCCTTATTGAGTTTAGGGGTCTCCCTTCTGTAAGACTTTTATGATCTTTAGCTTAGGCCTTGAAACCTTCCCTGTAAGGACCAAGTGCTCTGATACCAATTGTTGGAAATGAGTTGAGTAACTAAGAGGGGAGGGGTGAATCAGTTACACCAATGAAATTTCAAAGTCCCTTAGATGTATTAAAATTTTTTATCACTGTTGCTTGGTTAACACAAATATTCTACTGTCACTCGGTTAACATAGGAAATCTAAAGATATTAATTGTGATTATCCTTTAGTGATCTAATTTCATAAACATAAACCATAAAGAAAATAAAATGTACATAGATAACACCAAGATTTAACATGGAAACCCAATATGGGAAAAACCACCAATTACAACTAGTCACTGTCTTTCACTCTTCTGAAGTGAGCCCTGTTAGGAGCCAACCCTATTAAAGGTTATAATAACACACTGTTAGGTGTGACCCTGTTAGAGGATTAATCACCCTGTAAGGAGTGACCTTGTTAGAGGTATTCAAACACTTTAATGTAGAAATGTCACCTTGTGAGAGGATTTACAAAAGACTGTTAAGTCTACTCTGTAAAGAGATTTAGATCACAGCTACAATTATTAGAGAGTAACAATGGATTGACCTATTTTAAAAAGCAATTGTCTTTGTTGATTTATATCTTTGCTCTAGATTATAAAACTTGATCCTCACTGATCAGATATTCTATTGCATCTCTGTATGTTTTGTCCTCAATCAGAATCCCATCTGATTTTGCCTCCACACTTCATATCATAAACATACACATCTTACTTACTTACTTACTTACTTACTTAATTACTTACACAATATTCAATCCAAACTTGACCTTATATATATATGATAAGCCTTGTCAATTCAGCCTTAATAACCTTCCAAATAATCAATAAAACTTAAGTTTGTCAGCTTCATATAACCAACTAACCATAAAATATAAACTGTTGTTAGTCGGATATCACTAAAAGAATAACTTGGTTAATATTGAAATCCTTCAATACCCGACTAGTACTGTAATGCCTGAGTGAACTTAGTTAGAACTAAAGATTACTTTGGTCTTCTTCAATGCCCGAGAGATCTTGGCAAACACTGACTATGCTCAGATAGGATTAGACATTTGTGTAAACATCACTACACTTGTGTAAACATCAATGACAATACATAATTGAATAATTGTCATCAATAGTAACATCCTCCTCTTTTTTGATCCCACCAGCTCCTCTGATAGAATTAATAATCTCCTTAAGTCTTCTACTATACTTTATTATCTTCTCTCCTTCCTTCATCCTCAAGAGTCAAATTTTCCTCTTAAAATTTCTGCTTTACCCTTCTGAACATGTTGATCTCTACCAAAGGTCAAAATAAGCTTATCCCACATTTGTTTCTAAGTTGTGCAACCATCAATTTCATCATATTTCTGGTCATTAAGTGTAGAAGTAATCTCAATCATAACTTGTGTGTATTCTTGTTTCTATTTTTTTTCACTGATAGTCATAGGTGCAGTAGTCGGTGCTACATATTCATTATCAAGAAAGTGAATTCCATATTCTCCTACTCCAGACACATGCAACCTCATTCTACTTTTCCATGTAGAGAAATGATCCCTATTCAGCTTTGGTGCTTCCCTTTTATACATCTTTAGATCTTGACTCAAGTACTTTTAAACTTAACACTTTAGAGTAACTTAGCTACAATACCAATTTTTGGTCCCACTGAGAGGGGTGGGTGAATCAGACAAATCAAAAGATAAAAAATTAAAACTAAACTCACTGATTCACTTAGTAATATTGAATATAGTAAATAACTGTAGACACCCTAAAATGGACAGGCTTGCGACTTTACATTAAAAACACTAATTTTCATCTATTAATTAATGGTTTCTTAATCATTAATTAATCATCTATTTTATTCTAAATTCATTTCTCAAAT
>MU225461.1:386695-400061 GCA_018584345.1 Thuja plicata
TATATAATAAACCCTTCATAACCATTTGAAGGATCCAGGATTTCAAGCTTACAAGCGCCATTACGCTGTCAACATTCAAAGCCATCTTGCGATCACACACACACTTTGCAATTATCAAATTCTCGACACTTCTCAAGTCATAGACGCTGCCCAGCCAATACTGAGCATCAAGAACAGCATTTCAGAAGGAGTAGAGAGAAACAATAGAAGCTTCAAGCATCGAAGGGTTTGCATTCGTTTGTCTTCTTTTTTGTTGTTTGTACATTTTATTGCTCACGTTTCTGTTATTCGTTTAGTAGTTATTGCGTATTTGATTTGCATTCACTTGTGAACCTTGGCTACTAACCCCCGCCCTTGGAAAGCTGTGGGAAACCGGAGAGAGAGGCGTACAATAACCAATTCACCAAATAACTCAATAACATAAGAAACAATACATCTCATATATGTAAATCAATCATTCAAAATTAACAACATTAGATTAACTCATATAACTCTATATTTAACCATTTAGACACAATATTTAATTATGTTGACACCAGATTTAACTCGCTTGGCACCAGATTTAATGAGGAAATCCAATTTAGGAAAAACTTCTATGGGAATTGTAACCCACAATAAAAATGTACCCTTTTGAACTATGCTCGGTTAAGAACTTATCCTATTAAAGATTACAAACACATTTGCTAAAGGTGACCCTGTTAGGGGATTTACCTCAAATCTATTAAGATCTTCACCCTGTTAGGAGTGGCCTTATTATAGGTCTTTAAAAACTCTTTTGGAATGTCACCTAAGTCTAGGTTTTACAAATAGGACTGTTAAATCCACTCAGTTAAGAGCTTTCTTTGTTACAAATATTAATAAGCAACAACAAAATTTGATATGTAAATATAGAAACTACATTTTCTTGTGTTAGATCCTTTATGCTCAATAAAACAATGGCATCACATACTCCATTGATCTCTTTCTCAGACTGTAGTTTCTTCAATCTCTATTTCTCTATTCTGCTAGGTAAATGTTGTTCTTCAGCTTCTTCTTTTTTCAATTCACAATCCTTTTTTTCTCTCTGTATTTCTCAATCTTTATATAGACATACTTTTTCCTCTTAATCTCCTTAATTTGATTTTTCTTTATTTTCACTCATTCATTCGATCGTCTTCTTCATATTTCAACTTGGTAAACCATCTCACTTTTACCTTGGAGCCTGTACTTTTATTGGAACTCTCATAATTATGTTTAACTACTTGATCTTTGCCTTAGATCTTCTCATTTAATTTTACCATTTGTAGATCTTTTAACAAACTTCATTTAATTCATTTCCTCATCCATCTCATCATCGATTCACATTAAATTTGATCTTATGATCATTTATTATTATTATTATGTACTCGGTAAAAATTTCTTTGCAACTTGATAACTGAATCATTTACTACTTGGTGTCTAACTCATCTTTGGTGCTTGGTGCTTGACTTTCACTCAGTGTTTGATAACTGTAACTGACTCACATAAAATTTTACCAACTGACTCAGTATAGATCGGTAAAGTAACTCTTTTAGTCATAACTTAATTCATTGTAGTTTTTGACTTGATCAATCAAATGTACTAATTTGATAACATCAAATATATAGTAGAAAACAAATATATCATCATTACTTCACCATTGTCTGATTTGTATTTGTCACTCATTTAACCTCTCCTCTTAAGATATTGTAACATAATAAAAATTAATTAATCAATTTCTTGACATCAATGACAAAACAACAACTGATCTATGTTAGAATTTAATCTTTCCTTGGTGAAATATGTAATTAAAGGATAAACCAAGGTATCCTAATTTTTTTCTGTCCTCTAGTCCAAGTAGGAGGACATGTCACATTTTTGTAATTCCTTTAATAAGGAAATTAGATATTCCTCCTTAAGAGGATTCCTACACATGGAATAGACCTAATGTGAATGTGGCACTCATAGGATATGGGAGTTACATGTAAACTCCTTCACTCATCTCTACTTAAGAGATGCTTCTCTCTCACTTCTCAAGGTTGGTTCTCACAATTTGGTTCTCATGAGATTTCTTCTCTCTTCTTCTCTCATTCCCATTCTTGCTCTCACAATGTTGTAATGATCTCTCTCTCTCTCTCTCTCTCTCTCTCTCTCTCTCTCTCTCTCTCTCTCTCTCTCTCTCTTCTTTCCTCATTCACATTATTCACAAAGGGTTTTTTTTCTTGTTTTTCCCCTTTCAAAATTCTTGTGTACTTGTCTTGGTTCTTGGAGCATTTTGGTGATCTTTATGTATGATGTATTGAAGGAAACTCTCTCTTTCTCTCTATATTTGTTATATCTCTTCCTTTTCACATTCTCTTGGATTATTTCCTTATCTTTTTCCATTTTCCTTTAAGTTTCTAACATGGCATCAGAGCTGGTTTAATCCTTGTTTTGAGTGTGCATGCAGGAATAGTTGATAGATATCTCCATTGAGGAAGAGAAATCAGCTTTTTGTTTATCTAACTCTTAATTGCATGGATTTATTTTTTTCTTTTTGAAAATCTAAGTCTATTCATATATTTTTCAAGTTTTTTTTAAAAATAGTACTAATCTCTCCCTCTGTCGGGCAACCACAAGGGAAGATTTCAGATTTGCATATTTTTTTATTTATCATTAAATCTAAATCTGATACTAATCACACCCTCCGTCGGGAAACCACAAGGGTTTTCTACTTCGTACATTCTCGCTCATTTTTATAACTTGTGTGTTGCAGGATTTACATTTTATCATTTTAATCAACATTTGGTCTTCTTATCATATCTTTCCTTCTCTTTCAGCATTCTAATAATTCTATTTTTTTTTCTGTATATATTTCAACATTTTATCTGACTCTTTTTCTCTGCAGGTTTCTCCTCATCAGTTTTAATATATATATATATAATCTCTCTATTAATTTCTCTTTGCCTAAGGTTTCTTGGATCATTTCTCCTTCTTTTTGCATTTGATATTATGGATAGATAAGAGAGAATTTGAAAAATCCATGACTTGGGTTTTGTGCAGAACCCTCCGAATTAGTTGACATGTGAACAGTTTTCCAACATTCACCTACCTTTGAGAGAAACACAAATCTCTATACTAACATTTTTTTAATGCAGATTCAAATGCATGCATTAGTCATTATTTATCTCTGTTTTTTTATCTCTGATTTTTCTAACAAATCTTATTATATCTCTATTTGTGCTACTTATTACTCCTCTATTATCTTCTATTTCTATGCTTGGTATCATTTTTATGATATATAATCCATTAATATAAAAATCATTCCTTTCTCCTTCCTCCTTCCTCCTGCGCAACATATTATTGAGAGTTCTTATCAAATTAATCCAACACATTGTCATCTCGCCTCACCTCTGAGCATTGTTCAACCCATTCTTATCTCAGTGCAGCTTTCAACCATTTAAATCTCCCTTGGTGTCTACAGTTTTAATCCATTTTATACTTCCTTTGATTCCCTCTTTCAGCTGTTCTTTATATATCTTTGTTCATTGGTCTTTGGTCTTGGCACACACTAGACTTCCTTTCAATGCAAAATTACTCCACTTAATCTTAATTCATCTTCCTGCGCAACTTGTACTATTATAAGTTCCAACATTTCTTTACGCATCCCTTTACATTACTTTATTTTGTTCATCCATTTCATTCCTTAGCACATCATTTCTTATTCTGGTTGTTTTAATTTTAAGGAACTTTGACCGATCTGCACCTCACACAACATTACTATCTCTCCAATTCTATCTCCCTTGCTTTCAACCAACCTGTCATATTCTTATTCCTTTGTCTGCATATTCTTGCACAATATTTCAGCATTATACTTTGACTGCTTATGATATTCTTCCATATTAGTTATTTAGAATGATTATTATTCTTTACTGGTCATAGCATTGTGGTAAGTATATTTATTATTGTTCTGATATTCCATTCTCTTTGCAACAATTTGTGGTTTAGCTTATTTTAGCTCTAGTTTGAACGATTATTATTCCATCTTTGACTCATTTATTAAGTTTTTAAATTTGGTCAAATCTTTAATTTCACAAAAAAGTTTAATTGTTCAAACATTTTCCTTCTTAATATTACTTCTTATAATTTCATTCTTACGTTCTTTGCATCAATACTAACCAATTCAATTGTCATTTCATTAATTCTTTGCAATTAAAATTTGTTCTACCATTTAAATTTTTTTCAAATATCTGTTTAACCATTCAATTGAGAGTTAAAATTACGTTAAATTTATATTTCTTGATCTTGATCAATATTTATTCATTGTAATTCATCTCATTTAAATTAATTTGATCATTTTTCTTATTAATCATGTCTAGTTTAATTCTAAAGATTAAACTCAATGGTTTTAATTCTATTTATTTTAATTCTGAACATCAATTTAATCGGTTCTAACTACTCGACATGGAATATTTTTATTTTGTTTATCATGCATTGGAAAGAATATTATGTTCATTAAACAAAAGGGGTAATCATTCTTCTTATATATTAAGCTTCTCGTTATTCTTGTGTTTAACATTCAGTTAAACTGAACTTCTCCTTGTAATTCTATTTAATGTTAACTGTTTATTCTCTGCTTTACTCGATTCTAAATCTTCTTCATTTACTTTTGTTAGGTATGATAAATCTACTAAAGGTTATAGAGTTTATGATCCTATTACTAACAAGGTTCATATTGCAAGAGATTTTGTTATTGCAGAAATGAAGTTCATGATTGTTCTAAGGTCAAAGATGATGAATTTAAAGGGGGCATTTTTGATCTCATGGAGGACCAACCTCCCATTCTAAACCCTACTCCTAATGCACCTATTTCTATTCCTATTAGTATTAAAAATGATGATGATGATGATGATGGTAAGAATATTTCTACTCCTCCTAGTGATAATTTTGCCCATGATGGTGATAATGTTGTTCATGATGATAATAATGAATTTACTCATCATAGTGATGAGATAATAATGAATTTACTCCTCATAGTGATATTTCTATTACTTCTAAGAGAAATCCTAAATGGTTTAAAGATTTACTTAATGAAGGTGATAATCATATTACTAAAATGGGTGGACCTATGTTCTTTCTTCTATTTCAAATTAGTTCTCATGTTCACCATCAATGGATTTTTCTAATTGATATCCATATCATTAATGTTGCTCTTCATTTGTCTCTTATTTATCTCCAATTTTTCAGGATTATGAGATTATCTTACACTTTTGCCTTCATGAGTATTATTACTGATTTTATTGATGAGCTTGAATTTATCTATTTTCTCATAGTTGCAATCTATGCTTTTAGAGCATCTCTCCGTGCACATAGCTGCATTTTATGGCTCTATACCATGCGTTTATACTATTTGTTTCCATTTGTAAGTTGCACTAGGATGCACTTACTTCAGTTGATGTTGATTAACTTGTTCTATTTGTAAGTTTCACTGGGTTACACTTACTTCAATTGATGTTAATCAACTTGTTCCATTTGTAAGTTGCACTGGGATGCACTTACTTTAGTTGATGTTGATCACCTTGTTCCATTTTTAAGTTGCACTAGGATGCACTTACTTCAGTTGATGTTTATCAACTTGTTCCATTTGTAAGTTGCACTAGGTTGCACTTGCTTCAGTTGATGTTTATCAACTTGTTCCATTTGGAAGTTGCATTGGATGATTATTTTTTATGTTCCTTGATGAGAGGATGATTTTTCACGGGTTTCCCTACTGCTTCACATTTTATTGAAGACAATATGTTATTACTTCTCATAGTCTTGTCTTATGGTTCAGAATGGTAAACATGCTTGGAAAATTAGGATCTTGAGTTAATTTGGTGATTGAGTCACATATTCTACTAATTTATCATTGACTCTCTCATATTTATTTATATACTAACATGATAATGCATTGCATTCTTCATTTCTTAGATCGTGGGTCATGTAGGTGATGGATTCATGACCCATTCACTTGCAGTGGGATGACTCATTAGTGGAATGTTTCTATCCATGTGATTGAAGCAATGTTGATGCAGGTTTTCATTATTTGACCTTGTCTATGGTCATTTGTGTATTAGTATATTTATTTCATGAGAGAATTGATTAATTCTTTCATACCTAAATTTTTCATTTTGAAACTTTGAGCATTTATTCTATCTTGATATCATGTTAGCTCCATTGAATTTTGTTGAACAAATTACATTTATCTTTATATCTAACTCCGTTTTCACTATGAGAGTTTCCTTTAAATTATACGTTGATTTCCAAAGATATACTAACTTGAAAATGAGATTGAATTCTACTTGTGGATAGTTGCCTTGTTTTCTTGTTCTATGTTTCAGGTGATCCATCAAGGCCCAATAAAGACATCAATTCATTTCCAAATTTCCTATGTATCACAAGAATACTTGAAGATGTGCATATACTTCCACTTGAACACATTTTAAGGACTCTCCCACTTCTCTTGGCTCTACCAAATCCGCTTGTACATCACATTTCTAGAAGACCACTTGCAAACTTGAAGACAATACAATTTCTTCCTTATATTGAAGATCAAGTTGCCATTTTTTGTAAAAAAATTGGGTTTCATACCCTTTGTTGTAATCACCCCAAGTAAATATTAAAGGGAGGTGTTAGAATTTAATCTTTCCTTGGTGAAAATATGTAATTAAAGGATAAACCAAGGTATCCTAATTTGTATTTATCCTCTAGTCCAAGTAGGAGGACATATCACATTTTTGTAATTCCTTTAATAAGAAAATTAGATATTCCTCCTTAAGAGGATTCCTACACATGGAACACACCTAATGTCAATGTGGAACTCATAGGATATGGGAGTTACATGAAAACTCCTTCACTCATCTCTACTTAAGAGATGCTTCTCTCTCATTTCTCAAGGTTGGTTCTCACAAGCTGGTTCTCATTGGATTTCTTCTCTCTTCTTCTCTCATTCTCATTCTTTCTCTCACAATGTTGTAATGAGCTCTCTCTCTCTCTCTCTCTCATGGATTCTTGCCTCGTTCATATTATTCACAAGGGGTTTTTTCTTGTTTTTCCCCTTTCAAAATTCTTGTAATTCTCATGGAAACTCTCTCTCTCTTTGTATTTGGTATATCTCTTCCTTTTGCACATTCTCTTGGATTCTTTCCTTATCTTTTTCCATTTTACTTTAATTTTCTAACAATCTAACTATTTCTACAATCATGATACTCGGTATCACTAAGTCTTCATCATCTCCATCAAATATTCATTAGTTAATCAACACTTTATCTTGTACCTTGTAGTTGATCTAAAATAATGCCTTCCTTTTTGGGGGTTCTTTAATGAATGAGAACTTGAGAAATGTCCATCTAAGAATTAAATATTCTCCAACTTCTGATGTAACATTCACCATGGGTAAAGTCACACCATCTTCATCTTCTTGCACCAAATGGTTCCTCCTCTCTCCTCCATGGAAATAGAGGCTTGCTTCTCTGGGCATTTGAAGGTTGAATGTCCCACTTGATTAAAACTATAGCATCTTTCGGTGAAGGTGTTAGAACCCCTTCTTGGTCCACCAAAACTTCCTCTTCCATTCAGTCTCCTTCCTCTTAAACCTCCTCTACTATATGAGTCTCCTCTTTGTTCATTGTGGCTAGACTCCCCTTGTTTTCTTGGGGACTGATTTCTACCCCCAAAACCACCTCTACCTCTAAATATTCTTCCTCTACCTCTGCCATGGTGATCACCTTTCCTCTTCAAATTTTCTTCTTCCCTTAGGGCCACTTGGAAGAAGTCATCTACTATTTTTGGGGTCAAGAGGTTG
The DNA here is from genome assembly GCA_018584345.1 of Thuja plicata. NCBI lineage: Eukaryota > Viridiplantae > Streptophyta > Pinopsida > Cupressales > Cupressaceae > Thuja > Thuja plicata. Next base: position 394,515 of record MU225461.1, read on the forward strand.
ATCTCATCTTGGATGTTAAATCTCAGTCCATTAAGGTATATAGCTATCTTCTCTCTCTTATTCTCCACATATCCATATCTAAGGGTTAGTTTTTAAAACTTCTTCGTGTATGTGGCTACATTCATGTCTCTTTTCTTCATGTTTTGGAGCCTTTTGTACACTTGGATATCATAATATGATGGTAGAAATTGTTTATTGATTTTACTCACCATTCTCTCCCATTAACTAATCATGGATCTTCCTGCCTTCACCCTTTCCCCTTGGTATAGTTCCACCAAGTTAGTGCACACCCTTTAAATTTTGTCTTGGAAAACTTCACCTTCCTATCCATCAGCATGTCCTTGTATTCAAAATAATTTTAGAGGGAATCAATCCTCTCAATCACTTCCTCAACATTCATTTTTCCACCATAAATTGGAATGTCCATCTTAGCATCAAAGGATTCATTTTTCATTAATTTCAAGGAATTTATCAACCTTCTCTCCTCAGGAGGTATCTCTTACTCCTATTCTCTCTCTTGAGGGTCTCCTTCTTATCCATGTTCTTCTTGCTCTATACCACTTTATTCTTCTTCATTCATTCCTCTTCTTTTCTCTTTGGATACCCTCATTGCAGCCATCTCTTCCTCTAACGCCCTCACTCTCCTGGCCATCATTGCAGACACACCCTTTGGAGGCATTTTGACAAAATCTTCAACTAGTCACAACTTCCTTCTCAATAAACACCTAGAACATTAGACTCTGATACCACTATGATGTAGAGGAACTTAATAAGGTGAAAAAACTTACTCAATCACTGGTTGCAAGGTTCATTCAACACTTTACACATAGAGACATTGAACTTCAATGCACTCAAAACAAGGCTTGAGACCCTAACTTGTATTCTTGACTAAACATGGTACAAGATCCTTCCAAGGATGGAAACATATCTCTTGCAGTGTTCACAACATCAAATGACCCCAAAATGCTCAATATCAATAATAGCACAAATCCATTACATCAACTAACCTTATTTTCTTCAGAGGTTACTACACGAGACTTTAGGCCAAAAGAGAGAAATGGACATAAATATTCCTCATATGCTTGGTAACATGAAGAGAGATACTTTAAAACATCAGAGGACTAGAAGAATAACAAAGGACCCACTCAAATAGACCCAACACAACATTCTACTCAAGTTGCTTTGTAAACCCCAACTAGGCCTTGTAGCCCTATCTAGTGTGTATTTTGACAATAAATTTTTGATCATTAAAAATGGACAAAAACCAAAAACCTTTTTAGATACCTATTTGGAAGAACAAAAATATATGTCAAAACCAACAAGGGGTTATTTGGATGACATGGTCAAATCTGACTGATCAGAGTGACCTAAAGGGGAAATTAGGCCTCTTTCTCAAAGCAAGTGCTCTCCAAATTATTTACCCAACCCAACCACCACTTGGAAAACTTAAGCTTCATCAAAAAACCACATAGTCCACCATCATCAAGTACCTAAACTTTTAAAATTTCTTACTATCATTCACTTTGCATTCAAAACCCTTAATCTTTGTCTTGACCATGATGATATCAGACCCTAAAATGCAATTTTCACCATGGAAACCAAATTGGTTCACTCTGAAACCACAAAAATCATAAATATATCCATAGACCCTAAAATTTAACTAAGATTTAGAATTTTATAATTGTGAAATATTGAGTTAAGGGTATTTTTGTATCTAAGCCCCAATGAGTGAGGGTTTCAGACCTCCATCTACATAATTGATTGTAACTTCATCATTTCTTAATGGATTAAGACCAAGCTAGAACAAAATGAAATTAGATTCATCAACCAATATGTCAAGGTAAGTTATAGAGAATTTTGAGTCCGTACACAACTGTACTAATTGACTGTTACACCTATTGGAGCTCTCAATTTTTGTCAAAATTTGGAGTCCTATAAAGTGATAAAACTCTAAAAAATGGAATCCTAAACTCTATGCCCAATAATTGATGATATGATGGAGTACATGAAATGGGATACAAAACTATATTAATTTTCAATTAAAATTTGATGGATTAAGAAAGGAAGCTCTATGATAGGAACAATAAAATTTCTGTAAGCGAAGGTTTCAAAAAAAACTAGAATTTCATCTTTCTGCAAATATGATGCTGAAAGAGGTTGAAGATGGTCAAATTTTAAAAATAAAAAAATGACCCAGTTCGAGAAATCAAATTTCCTATCTCCAAAAAAAATCTTAGTTTTTCATGATATGTTTTGGACTTTTGACCAAAGACAAATTCGAAAGTTAGGTAGTTATTTTTTAGTTAGTTTATAATTTTTTAAAAATTATTTGTAATAAGGGTTGTGTCTTTTCACCTTAAAGAGGTGTGAAAGTTACTCAAAAACATATATATACATAATATAAAATGTAAAGACAAGACAATGATAATACAATTTCACATATTTGGATGGTTTTTAATCAACAAGTATAACATGGACCTGGATGTACTATTTTTTCAAAATCAATAAAGATAGGTCCTTTTTATTTCACATGTGTAATAGTTTCATTATCATTTTACAATGATCCCTCGGATAAACCAATAGAACTTCTTCAAAGTGATAGTTTGATGTGCATGCTTCCTAATTTGATTCACAGTCTATATTTTAAATTGGTTTTCTCATTTTGCATGGTTAAATTCCGTTGATTGAGGCCTTAGTCAATTGGTCTGTCATCTGAGAAGTATTACCCATTTGAAATATCTCTGAATTTGTTTTAGGTTGCATGTACATTCCATAACACCTTTGAAGTGATAATTTTTCTTGTAAAACTCTCTGAGGTTGAACATAAGATTGGAATGATCTTGACTCTATTGCCCATGCTAGAATAAGGCACTGGTCTAATCATTATTTGGATTATAGTTATTCAGTTCATTGTTATAGTTTTGTAATATCTTATATATCTGTTCATTTTAATTTACATACATATTTACTAAACATTATTTAATTACTTAAAGTATTTCAGTTTACAATTTATGATATATTGCTTTCATTTAGATTTATTTCAAATGTCTTACCATACTTGAGAGAGATGATTTGAGGTGTATTCTATCTTCTATAAAAATCCTTAAGACTTGAAGGATAAGTTTAAGGTATAAGCCTACCAGCCTTGGTTTTGCAGAGCTAAAATTGCAGAAGTTCCAACCTTTCCTTGGTTGTGACTTGTTAATTGGCAAAATCACTTGGGTTTCTCATCATTGGATAGGAAAAATCCATAGGAAATCCAATTTGTTGATTTGAGCACCAACAGATTGGTGACTCTATTAGGGAGTTGTTCAAAAGAACATTTTTGTATTTTACCTAGAAGCTCTGGTGATATATTTAAGACTCTACCGGGAAAAAAGAACTTAGAAGACAGTAAGTATTTTCCTTCTAATAAGAAGGTGGTGACTCTATTGAACAAAGCATTTCAATCAGTGACTCTACTGAGGGAGAAGAATCAGAAGGAGATGGTGGATTGTTTTTTCAAATGTATCCATCATTTCAAAGAAAACCATTTATTCTAGATGGCATCAGTCCATTGGATCTTAGGAGATTTTAGTGCATCCCAAATAATTTATCCCCAAAACTTTCACAACTTCTACCAAGGTTCCATGGAGAATGGGATGAATCAGAATTGCAACACTTAGATGCATTTTACATATTTATAGAATATTATGAGATTTGTGCAGAAGATTAGGTGATGAAATTATTTTTCAAGACTTTAAGGGACTATGCAAAAAAAAAATATGAATAATTACCTACACAGTCCATTTCATCATGGAGACAGTTTGAGAAATGGTTTCTTGATATGTTTCATGATCCCAGTGTTGAAGACGAAAAAAGGTGTTATGAACAATATGAAGACCAAAGTTGCAGCATGGAAGAGGATCCTATTTTGTCTCCACTTGATGTATTTTTCATTTTGGAGAGATTTGAGGAGGAGTCTATACCAAATTTTTTCATAAGAATGGCAAGCATTTATAAGGATATACCATCAGACATTAGGCCTCCACTCAAGGAATTTATCAAAAAAATTTGAGAGTTGGGAATCTTGCCAGATGACCCTGATTTGAAGTTCCTTATGCATGCATTAGAAGAAGATAGAGAAAAGGAGGCTTATGATCAGATTGAATAGGATGGAAATCTTAGTGATGAAGAAGAAAACATGTGTTATGAACAAAACATGTGCTATGAACAGGAAGGAGAGCCAAATCATATTTTGGAGGAAGAATCTTACATGTCCCCTTTGGATACATTCTTCAGTTTGGAAAGATATAAAGGTGAACCTCCAATAGATTTGTTCATGAGAATGATAAAGATTTATCAGGAAATACCTTTAGATATTAGGCCTCTAGGAAGGGAATTAATGGATAAACTTTGTGAGTTAGGAATATGCCATGATTCTCAACTATTAGTTTTTCTTGAGAAAATATGTGAAGTATTGAGGGAAGAAAAGAATGATGGCATAGAGGAAGAAAATTTAGATCAGATTGAAGAAGAATTTGTACGTAGTGAGATTTGCATGGAAACAAGTATCAATGACCATGATGATGAGGAAGAAGATCTTCTCAGTATAGAAGAAATATCATATTTACTAGACATGGAATATCAAAAACATGTTGAGAAGAGTGGTCAATTTTTTTTCTCAATGCACCATGATAAGCAAGTTGATGGATCAGTACATACTCAGGGGGTATTAGATGAAGAATATGATAAATTTAAGGAATCAAATAATGGAGATGAAATAGAACAACATACAACATATGAACACGAAGAAGTTTCAGATCAAAGCTCTCATGGAGATATGCCCGAGTTCTCTATATCCTTGAATCCATTATTTGAAGAATATTTTCTATGAAATCAATTCCATCAACATCATGATAAATATAGTGAGGCTAGTGACCATTTTGAAGATGATGAAACTTAGAATATGTATGGGGAAGTGTAATCAAAAAGTGAGACATGCATTATTTCATTCTATGAGCGAGAGTTGTATCAGACTTGTGAAGATGAGATTGAAATAGCCAAGCATAATGATAAGAATGTGTTGGAAAATAATATTGAAAATTATCCAAGTATCCCACTTGATCAAATTCTTGTTATAAAAGAAGTAATAGTTCCTAAATATGAGCTACCTTCAAAACCTTTATGTGAGGAGAAACAGTATCTAAGGAATGGAAATAGGGAAGATTGTGTGCAAGAAAACATCCAAGAAAAAGAACTTAGTTTAGATACTTACATAACTGTTCATATTCATAGGGATCCTCCATCCAACAAAGAACACACTGCGTCTGATGAGTTCTCAAAGGAATAACACAAATCAAAATCCAAACACTGCATTGATGAAGTGGAACCAATAAGTATTCTCCATAAGGATTATACATTTAACACAACAAGGGATCATATATTAGTGCTAAATAATTCTGAAAATTGTCTATTTTCAAATACTCTTGTTGATAAGGAAAAGGAATGATATGATATCATATTCAAGAGATTCAGAAGGTTGCATGATCAGAATCAGGTGTTCGA
>MU225461.1:411356-428457 GCA_018584345.1 Thuja plicata
ATATATATACACACACACATACATACATACATACATATGTGTGTGTGTGTATTTATGTCTGTGTATTACACACAACCTTTTTTACGAGACTCTTTTTTGAGTGTTGTTACGAGTTGACCAATTATCCTTAGTAGATTGTGTAGTCTATAGCCTAAGGCTAAAGGAGGATGAAGTTTCATTGAGTGGGGTTGACTATCCCATCTTTGGTTTTGGCGTTGAGTGCAACATAGTAACATTAGTGAAGGACATAATGTTTCCTTGATTATTATGAAATCTTGATGAGTAGAGAAACCCCTACATTAGCTATAATTGGGCTTTAGTGGAAGGGAAACCTTTCTTACTCATTTTACTTGTGGTTTTGGAAGTTATATGGATATTTTAATAGGAATTTGATATTTTGTGTATTTCTATAGTGTGGGTAATCTTGGTTGTGATAGGTAACTTATTTGCAATATGCCTCTGAGTACTTTGTGACATTTCTTTTTAGTTTCTTGGGGCGATATTTTTCGCCTTGATTTGGGAGGTATTACTAAAGTATTGTATCTTTGGTTTAAGGATAGTTCTTGGAAAGATATATTTTTTCTTGGTTGCATCACGATGAGGTAAGCGTTTCTATTCTTTGTGCTATCTCTCTTAACATTGGCAGTGATGGAGTTCTTAGCTCTATGTTATGGTTTTTTTCTTTTGCTTGATGTGATCATTAGGTCATATTTTATTGGTGTCTTTATCTTGATTGTAATCTTCCAAGAGTAAGCCTAGCCTTGGGGAGGATGTAACGTTCCTCCTATTTTCTTTCCACATTTCATACTTCTTTATGTGATCTTGGATTTATGCTTGTGGATTGTATCGCTTGTATTTGGATGTGAATATCCTTGTGGCACATGATCCTGCTTTTGATTTTGCATTGTTATGATATATGATTTTGAGTGTTCATCCTATGCTCTTGTTTTTTTGTGTTCTATAAGCGAGCTCACTAGTATTGTGATGATTTTCTCCTTGGTAATATGACTATGTTGAATTCATGTAGTTGCATGTTTTCTCCTTGTTCTGATTATGAGAATGATTTCTTGATTGAATTATATTTGACTCATGGCTAGTATAGATAATCATAAGTAATGAAGAATTTTTCATTTTATATGTATTTGATGAGATATCATAGTAATTACAATGTTGTGATGTTGAACTTGTTCAAGAATATTGATGTGTTTAGTTTTGGAAAAAAGTATACATTGATTATTTATACATATATTAGACATATTGGTGTGGTTAGGGTTATTGCCTTAGATTTTCTTATGACTCTAATTTATGATGTTGATATGTTACTTATTATCATGAAGATAATTATTATTATGTTTTATGTTAATGATGTATTTTTATGGACTAACCTATGATTCATGATATGTTATTGAGGATTGTAACCTATTTTTCACCTACAACTCAAAAAGGTAGAGATGATTGCAATTTTTTTTAACTAAGGCACATTTTTTGGTTACATTGAGTTTCATTATTATATATTGTGATGAGCTAAACAAATGCTCAAATAATAAGTACTAAAATGAAATCAAATTACTGATCAAAAGAACATTTTATTTATTTGCAAATATATTACATTAGAAAATATACACGTGTTTGTAAATTACATGTTCTTTGATACAAAAGACACAAGTCGTGGGTCAAGTATCAAAATCAGATGCAAATAAGGGAATATATGCATAAAAGACAAGTGTTTAACATAGAAAAGGGGCCTGTCATTTCCTGGTGTATTGATAAATCCCCTCATGTCTTAAGGACAACATATCATCTTTGTCTTCATCTTCATCTTCGTCTTCAAGAGGTTTCCTCATGGTCAGCTACCTGTAGTAGTAGTAATAATAATGGTTAGAGAAATGAAAGGTCACGAGTCTATGTATACAAATAATCTAAGTATGCATGATTATTTTCATAAACAAGAGAAGAAAAGAAAGTATCAGAAATGAAACAATCATAGCTTCATGTTTTATTTAACGATTTTGTTTCATTGTGAAGGTGCATGTACACATTTATGATTTACTTGTACATGAGATCAAGTGGGTTCCCAAAAGGGTTGATCCCAGCGTGCCAAAAAATAATAAAGATGTAGATGAGGAATAACAAACTATAAAAGGGACATACCTACTCTGTGTGTATTTTGTGGATCTACTAGTTGCAACACAACACCTCAATATGTCATTGCATTAGTGAAATAACATGAAATATCAAAGGAAAAGTACATATATATTGCCAAAATTGACATATTGATGCCTATCTAAGAAGAGTATGAATTATGCTATAATTGCCCTCGGATTATGCATAAATAAGTGACAACATCATGCTTAGAGTGGAATATTTCATCTAAATGCAAGCTAAATGCTCAATTAAAGTTCATTTTAGAGCTCCAATTGAAAGATTATAACAATGCTAAATATTTGAGCTAAAATACAATAGAAATATCTAAGAATATGAGCAGCATAAGTTTGCAAATGAATTCTAGAATTAGGGGCCCATTGAGCTCAAAATTTATTCTATTTATAGAAGAATTTGAGGAATGAGAGGTTAGGATTGAAAGTTGAAGAGAGGTGGAGATTGAATCTTTGGTGATCCATGTGAGGTGATCCAAGTGATTTAACTCTCATTGGCTAGGGAATTGACTTTCCCTTTTGCAAGTGAGGAGTTGTATTTAGGATTTATTTAATTCCTTTTAATTAATTACTTTAGCCATGTAATTGATTGTTTTTTATTTAATTGATTTGATTTGATTTAATTGGCTAAGGCAATTAATGTAATTTAGCGATAAGATCACTTAGGAGATTAAATTTGATTTAAATGAATTATGCCAATTAATTGAAGAATTGTCTTGCCATAATTAGGGGTATGATCACACTTAGGTAAAATAGGGTATATGGTTAGAGCAGACCAAATTAGGGTGGTTACATTTGCTGCTCTTTGAATTGATGTGCGAGCAACACATTAATTCAAAGAAAGTTTGATGTTGACTCTAGAAAGTTTGAGAATTTCGCATTTGATTGAATGAAATGTCTGATGAGATTAGCCTCGCCCTTGATAGTATTGAATTTGAACTTGATCAAAGAAAGGTCAATAAAACAAAAATCTTGAAGATACCAATTCTGAACTTGATTGAATGAGAATCGATAATACTGACACCAAACTTGATCAAACAAAGGTTGGTATGAAGTTGTCAGGAGCTTAATAAAGATCTAAGAATATGTAGACATAGATATATAGCTTATGAGAACCAAAGCCTTCCATCCAATACTCCCAACTTAGTCGAGGGAAACTACCATGCCCCTAGTCTTTTGATGGTGAAGTCATTTTAATGATTTAAGTGTGATCATGCCCCCTCAGGAAAAAAATCAAAGGAAAAAGAATAAAATCCCTCTTTAGAATGATATATCACTTGAACTGATCAATTGGCTCAAGAAAGAATCAATTAGAAGAAATGATGAAGCGAAGGTGTGTTAAGAGAAAACATAATTGTACCAAGTTAACTTCATAAAAATATGAGTTTTGGGTCTGATAAAATGATGTATGACCAAGATTTTGATGAATAATGTGCTATTTGATGATAAAGAACCCGGAAAATTGATTGCATAAAGCCTGCCAACCATTTTTGGAACATGTATAGCAATTCTGTAATTTTGGGAAGCTATCGCAAAATGTGTACTGTACTATTAAAAACATTGTCTATGCATTCAATTTCATTCCCGATAGATCAGAGAAGAACAAAATTGAATTTTGATAGCCTGGGAGGAGTTTTGGAGCTCAAAAAGGTCAATATATATCCCAAAATTTACTTTTTACCCATTAATTTCCACTTTTGTCTTTAGTAAATTTAGAGCTCTGCAGAGAAGATGGTGGTCCCCATGGAGAAGCATCAATTTGAGCTCGCCTGTGACATTAGCACCGAACCAATTATGCACCACCAGTGAGTATCTCAAAACCTACCTTTCCATGTTTTTTGTTTTTCATATTGTCCATTTTTGCAAGAGTCATTAAGCTTAGAATTTTGCGTTGCACCCCGTATATTGGATCATGTCTGGTTAATCCCGCATCACATCCCATTTTCCAAAACAATCTTGTGTCGCATCCCGTAAATTTGGGATGACACCTTGCTTTATTCTTTAGCATCGCATAGGGGAAAAATTTTTAATCTTTGAAGTTTTTTGCATCCTGTGGAAACAGGATCGCACCCCGCGGCTCGTATCACATCTTGTCAAAATAGGATTGTTTCCCTGATGGCCCATCACATACCAGAAATTTCATATCGCATCCTGTATAAAGGATCACACCCTGTAAAAATATAGTCATTTCTGGTTTAGGAGTTAGGTTTTTTCTTTTTTGACTATTTTTCTCCTTCTAAAGACCAAAAATATTTATCTGATAGCTTTTCTACGTAGTTGCCTTAGTGAGAATACTGAATTGAACCTGTATGTGCAATCTGTTGATAGATTGACTTCAAGGCTGTTTCATTTTGAGGTCCCTATCCAGGTCAGGTCCTTGCTTTGTCACCATTGTTGACAGATCCTGAGCTACAAATCATAGCTTGAATAGGATTAGTTGTACTTATAGATTTACCTCACATCAGGGTAAATTGGGGGTTGTTGACTGCACTTGTCAAGAGATGGCATTCGGATCACAACACCTTTCATCTCTCAACCGGTGAGATTATAGTCACACCTAAGGACATGTGGCGTATATTACAGATTCTAGTCATGGGTCGGGAGGTATAGTTTGAGTCCTATCCTGCTATAGCCATTGCATCAGCTCAAATATTCTTTGGAGATTAGACCATAGTGCATCGGTATTTGTCTTGGGATCATATGTGTGATCATTACGATCATTTACCTGTATATTTAGTTGGATTGATTAGAGGAATCCTTATGCATGATAGAGGACAACATGGTTTTATGTGCGGCTGGGTAGATAATCTAGAGCAGATGATTGGATCATCTCATAGATTTTCTTGGGGTAGCTATATTTTAGCTCATATATATAGAGAGCTACATGAGATAGTATATCAGTATTCTCACAGTATGAATGTAGGGATTCTAGTTTTGCAGATCTAGTCCTAGGATCATATCCCTATGATGCATCCAATAGTAGACAGGCAGGGAGTAGTTCAACAAACTTATGTATATATGTATTCTGGATTGATCCAACAACCCCATCTCGGCAAGGTAGAGTACTGGCACTGATTGTTTGATGATATGACTGCTGTAATCTGGCAACCATACCTTGATTGTGAGGAGTGGGCCACAGATAGTTAGAAAATGTCATATTTGTTTCAGAGTAGGTACTTGATAGGCCGTACGAGATACATTGTAGAGAGATTCCTGGTGACACGTGTTCTGAGATAGTATGGCCACGTATAGGAAAGATGTCAGGATGTGTCATTATATGCCTGGATCTATGATGAGGAGACACTTTGGGGAGAAAGATTGGTATATGAGACTACTCAATAGGCTATTAGTCAGATGGTTGTAGTTGGGTGGGATATTCTTCTAGAGGTTATCGATGTAGTTTGTTCTGATGGGTACCTCACATATATGTTACAGTATCCATTCCCTAGACTCACAGCTCCTAATGAGGCCATTCCTCGCATAGAGGATTATTTAGATTATGATCTCGTAGATGAAATATCAGTTAGAGGTAGAAGCGGAGCCCAGAGAGACCAGAGAGGTAGGAGGAGAGATGGAGGGAGAGATGGAGTGAGAGATGACAGGCGCCCTCCTCCAAACAAAGGTCATGGTCTGGATGGTGAAGATGATGGTGGGGATGACAGTGGTGGAGGTGTAGTGGGTGCCAGTGGTAGTGGAGAGGGAAGATAGACTTGTTTTAGGTTCATTCTTACATGGAGAGATCCTATTCCATTTCTTACTAGAGAGCAATAGAGACCCCCAAGGTAGGTACCTAGTGGAGAGGATCCACCCAGAGATACATGAAGAGGTTCTGGAAGGGATTGTGATAGTTTATCTTAGTGTCAGCAAGAGCATGAGAATCTTAGGGCTAGGGTCACCACATTAGAGCCTTTAATGGTAGACATAGATAGTCACCTTGAGTGCTTGGGAGAAGAGAGATACATAGACCCATATAGCGACACATCAAGGTCAAAGAACTGCATACTACTTTGGTCTATATTATGTTGCAGTTCAAGAGGGACAGAGAGCTCCATCTTATTCTCAAGTAACACAATAGTCTGAGGGAAAAATACCTCCACCAGTTCATCCTGCACCACCACCTCCTCCTCTAGATCAAGGAGAGGGTGGTAGTTAGACCTGATTTTGTACTTCTGATATTGTGGTACATTTTGTATATATGGGTCTTGTTGTGATCATCCATTGTACTGCATACTCTTGATACTTGATATCTATTTCACACTGATATTCTGATACTCTTTTGTACAGTTTTTATCTGTTCCATTATTGATATAGATGAGATAGTTGTTCCTAATCTTGATATGTTCATGGGTTCTCTTTGCTTTGCTAGATGTTTAGATTAATGCACATGTGATTATTTTCTTGGTCTCTTGATGAGTTAGAATAGATTCATGTGATGACATCATTTATGCTCTTTGATTTATAACTGATATATAAATGTGTTTCAATGATTCTAATTGAATATGCAAATGTATGTTTTTGGAATTTTCTTTATGCAAATATATGTATGGATGCACTTAGTATGTAGAAGTAAATGCAATGCTTGAATGCTTTTTTTTTTTTTTTTGTGTATTTTCTCTTTCTCATTTATGAATGCAATATGTATGTCATGGATATGCAACAAAATTGATATCAGTAATATAGATTAAGTAGTTAACTTAAATTTCAAATGAACCAAGAAATAATTTTGAGCTCAAGTCCTTATGCTATTTTTTTCAAAAATGAATCATGCAATCTCTAAATGCATCTACATCCAGACTCTTAGGACTGTCACTGATTTGTATACATTGTAGCATTTTTACCATCATTGGGCTTTTTTGGAATAGACATCACCTGATAGTACAACTGTCACTAATACCCACTAGTATTATGAAAGTATGAATACTATGTGTATTGGATGCAATGTCAGAAATAAACCTAAGCATCAAGACATAAAGGCCAAGATGACAAGTCAGGTATCTTCTTTTTCTTTTAAGAATTAGGTTCTTTTCAAGTGTAATGTAAGATATGTGACCCACAATGACCTTCAATATTCATATCCTTGGGTACATAATGTGTTGTACACCTTACTTAGAATCTGATTTAGAAACAGACAAGGAAATTGGTTCAACCTCTCTATAGTTTATACATAAATAGGATCAGAATATATGTGGCTATCCAGTCATGTTGGCATCTCTTACCATAAACATCTAAGTTAAGTGCAAGTTATAGGGTCATTGAAACAATCACCATATGCAAAAAACCAAGAAAATGTTATGCCCCCTGTCCTTGCAACTCTTTGTCTTTGAATAGACATCATGGAGTAACTCAGAAGACATAAAAATCACCAATTGATAATTAATCAAAGAAAATTTATAACTGCTTATATGTCCCTAGTTTGAAACATCATGGGAACATAAAAGAGTCATAATCGCACCAAGATCAATCTATGTGTTTAAGTAGTATTGAGAAATACTGTTGATTCATTTGTTAAGTGCAATAGAGATTTGTCAATCAAAATTTGGAATCAAGAAATATGTTGTTTTCGTGTCTGAGTATATGAGATAACTTTGTTAGAAATTTATATTCAATGTATTTTTTAGGAACACTGGTTGATTAAAGTTTTGAGAAACACGAGTGTGATTAAAGTGTTGAGAAACACCAGTACATTTAAAGTGTTTTATTAAAGTGTTGAGAAACACTAGTATGATGTCTGTTAAAGGTAGGTGGTGTTGAAAAAACACCTTTTTTGTGATAGTGATGTTTTGATGAAAGTATTGAGAAATACTATTTTGAGAGGCAAACCATCCTAGACAAGACCCTAGGACAACCTAGCAGATGTAAACTGAAAATGCTAGCAAAGATGCCCCTAGTGCAGAATGAATATTCCTAAGACACAAATGCAGACCAATCCCAGGAAAGGATATGACATTTGTAAGGAATTAAAGTCAACCAATAACACAGGTATGTTCATGAAGTATTAGTATCAGGTAAAAGCACAATAATGTGTCACCCTTTTACAAAGGAAAAGGTTAACAACACCAAAACTCTAAAACTTCAAGGCCATAAAAGTCACATTTCTGTTGACAATTTGAAGATGATGTAAAGTGATGAAATGTGTGAAATAGGATGAATTATATGCTATTGGAGATTTTCCTTTATGTAAATAGTTGATTGTATGTTTGTCATTGATGACAACATATAGTATACAGTAGTGAACTGTATTCACTTTTCAGTATGGTTATGTGGAAGCCTTGCATGGTTGTTTTTATGTTTTAGACATAACTACTATATCATGTGCATACACGCTAATCTAGAGGTTTAGTAAAAGTTGAGTTATGTTACTTTTTTTACCAACCACAATTTTAGAGGACTATTTTCAGAAAGCCGATAGTAAATTTATTAATTCTTCAGTTGTGTCTATCTATGGGATATGCATGTTTAGATTCATGTTTAGTTATGAGTCAAAGATAATTAACCAAAGGCACTAATCATGTTTCATCTGAAGCATGATGTTTGGGTAATTTTTGTGGAGCCGACTATGTGAAGTGATGCATCTAGTCACTTTGAGTTGCATGGTTCTAATTATGTTGCATGCTTGGTTTGGCCAACTTGAGAAGCATTGAAGGGAATCCTATAGCCAACATGATCTTACCTTTTGGAAAAGATATATATAGTAGTTCATTTTGTAATTGCTAAGTAAGAATGATAAGAAAAGAGATTGAAAAGGAACATAGAATAATGCTAGTTGTTTTAGGACAGTAAAGCTATTTCATTCATCAGTCAAAGATCTATGTGAAGAAGTAGTGAGTACATACAATACATTAGAACTGATCAAGACAGCAGGTCTACTGAAATAGTTCATCATCAGATATAGTGTATATCTATTTTACTGAAGGTTGTAGCCTTCATCATTTCAGCAGTGAGCTTTTTGGACAGTGAGTCCTCATCCCTTACAGGGTGATTTGTAAAATACTCCTAACAGGGTCCAACCCTTAACCATGTCACTATAATTATTGCATTGTAAAGAACAAATCTCAATAGGGTTGCAAGATCTTCTAATAGGGATTATTATACTCAAGTACAGTTCTTTGTGGGTGCTAATTCCCATTGGGGTTTTTACCTATTTTGGTTTCCCCACAACCAAAATTGTGGTATTCTATTTTGTGTTATCTGAATGTGTATATGTTTAATGTTATTCTATAATTAATTGGTGAAAATAATTAAACTAGCTGATACCTGATTCACCCCCGCCTCTCAGTTATCCCTTGGGACTATTCAAACAATTGGTATCAGGGCCAAGTGCCTTGGAGAGAAAGCCTAATAGCTTAAGGTATATTAGATGGCATACTTCAGGAAAGAGAGCCCTAAGTTTGATGGAGAGAATTATCTTGATTAGAAGAAAAAAATGATAAAACATCTTCAGTGCATTGGTTTTGAGATCTATGAGGTTGCTACTCATGAAATTGATGTTCCCACCTTGAAAGACCTTGCAGAAGAAGACTCTACTAATAAACAAAAGGAATTATTCACCCAAAATGCAATTGGAAAAGAAGCCCTAATCAGTGCCCTATCTGACAGTGAATTTTCTGAGATCAAGAAGGAAGACAAAGCATATTCAATTTGGAAATACCTAGAAGACATGTTTGAAGGAGACATCCAAGCCAAGAATGAGTGCAGAAAGACATGGAAGAAAAGATACAACAATTTAGAGATGCTACCTGAAGAAAACATCTGAGCTTACAATCAGAGGATTAATGAAGTAGTCTCAAGAATTAGGAACAATGGTGGAGAAATTTTAGAGGATGATATAATAGACAAATTAATGACCACATTGATAGTAGATTATGAAAGAAAGATAAACATCTTGGATGAAACCATGCAATTCTCAAAGGACTTCAAAAGAGAAACCTTAATCAACAAAATATCTATATTTGAGATATCAAGATTGAAGACAAAACTTAAAATGGAAACAACTTTGAAAGCCTCAGTCCATGGAAAGAAATACTTGAACATCTCTAGTAATAATGAGAAAGAAGAAGTTGATACAAAACTAGAATAAATCATTGCTATGATTGCTAAGAAAGAAAGGAAAGGTAAAGGAAAATATGAAGGACAACTACCATTTAAATGTTTTTCATGCAACAAAGTTGGCCACTATGCATCCAAGTGTCCTACAAGAGTCAAGAAGTACATATCAGATTACAAACCCAAATACACTAAGGAATGCTATCAGGCTGAGGATGGTGTAACTGATGATGATTCTGGAGAAGATTAAATTGGATTTGTTGCAAGTAAATATAATGAAAAAATGATTGATAAAATAGAAATTGAAGATCAAAAGAAAGCACAAGAATTGGATTTAGTTTCACAAACTGACATCAAAATAGACTGGATCATAAACAGTGGGTGTTCACATCACATGACAGGTGAAAAATATAGATTTGCACATCTAGAAAGTACAAAGGTGGCATGGTTATTTTTGGAGATAACACTCCCAACCCTATCATAGGCAAAGGATCTATCACCTTAAATGGAAAGAACAAGACAGATGATGTTTTGTATGTTGATGGTTTTCATCATAACTTACTAAGTGTTGGACAATTGCTAGATAAAGGCTATCAGTTGGAATTCAAAGACAATAGATTATTAACAAAAAATAAGGAGACATGATTACATTAGGCTCAAAGACCAAAGGTAATATTTTTCAGCTTAACTCCGAAGTAAGTTTTTTTGTTGCAAAAGTGGATGACAATTGGCTTTGGCACATAATACTTTGTCATATCAATTTTGATAACATAGTGAAGATAAGTAATGTAAAGGCAGTAAGAGACCTTCCTAGTAATGCAAGACTAGTTGATACTATGTGTAGGGAATGTGTGATGGGAAACCATGTGAGGACCTCATTCAGAAGCAAATAGAACTCTACAGAGAACAAATTAGATCTAATACATACATACTTAAGTGGACCTACTCAAACAAAATCATACTATGGTGAAAGGTATTTCATTTTTTTTGTTGATGATTTCTCCAGGATGATGTGGGTTGCATTCTTAAAAGATGAATCTGAAGCTTTTGAGAAGTTCAAAATATTCAAAGCTAAAGTTGAAAATAAATTTGGATTAAAGATAAAATGTCTGAGATTTGATAAAGGAGGAGAATTCACCTCTGATAAGTTTCTTGAGTATTGTGAAGAACATGGGATCAAAAGATAATTAAGTGCACCCAGAACCCCTCAAAAAAATGGAATTGTAGAAAGGAGAAATAGGATAATACTTGACACATCATGCACTATCATGATTGAAGGGAAAGTTGTGCACACCTATTGGAGAGATGCAGTCAATACAGTTGTTTATACTATCAACAGAATTCAACTAAGACTAGGCGCAGACAAAAAACCTTATGAACTTTGGTTTGGTAATGTACCTATAGTAAAATATATCAAAATATTTGGAAGCAAGTGCTACATCAAGAGAGATGATGGTGTTGGAAAATTTTATTCTAGAAGTGATGAAGGTATTTTTATTGGTTACTCTACTAATAGAAAATCTTACAGATGTTTCAATTTAAGGTTGAAGAAAATCATTGAGAGTGCACATGTGAAGATTGATGAGAAGTTCATGATTCAAGAGTGATATTATGAATATACACCTATGATTAAAGATTAACCTAGACTGATCAATAAAGATACAATTATTGAAGAAATGTTTGACTGTATTGATGTATCATGCAATAACCCTGAACCAAGTCAAGAAGAATCACATATTATAGATGAGAGTGTCACACCTAAAATATCAAAATACACATCTAAATACCACTCTAAAGAAGATATCATTGGAGATCAGAGACGTAAATTTTTTATAATATCCAGAGAAAAAGGTTCAACCGTTAATGAATAGGTATGATTACTTTCACAGGTTGAACCCTTAAGTGTTGAAGATGTGTGTAATGATTCATATTGGCAAAGTGCAATGCAAGAAGAATTAGATAAAATAATGAAGAATGACACATGGGAATTGGTCCCTAGACCTTGTGACAAGAATGTGATTGGAACTAAGTGGATATTCAAAAATAAAATGAATGAAGATGGTACACTGATAATAAATAAAGAAAGATTGATATGTAAAGGATATGAGCAAAGAGAAGGAATTGACTATTCTGATACATTTTCCCCTGTGAGCAGACTGGAAGCTATAAAGTTATTTTTAGCCTATGCAACATTCAAGAACTTCAAAGTATATCAGATGGATGTCAAGTTAGCTTTCCTAAATGGTGATTTGAAGGAAGAAGTCTACATAGAGCAGCCTGAAGGATTCAAACTTTCAGACAAACCAAACATGGTATGCAGACTAAAAAAAGCCCTCTATGGACTTAAACAGGCCCCAAGAGCATGGTATGAGAGATTTGATGGCTACTTGACAAAGATTGGATTAAAAAAGGGAGCAACAGATTGCAATCTATTCATCAGAGAGACACCTGAAGGTTTACTACTTGTTGCTATCTTTGTTGATGATATTATTTTTGGAGGTAATGACAAGCTCAGTGCAAAATTTGCAAAAGAGATGCAGAGTCAATTTGAAATGAGCATGATTGGACCCATAAAACACTTTTTGGGATTAAATGTAAAGCAAACAAATAGAGGTATATTCATAAATCATTCTAAATATGTAAAAGATATATTGAAGACATTCAAGATGGAAGACTGCAAGTCAGTAAGCACTCCTATGATAACATGTGTGTGCTAAAATGTTGACAGACTTGTATGGGTCATTCCATCCAAGGTTGCTCAAGAATGAGGCCTCAAATATCGAATCATAGCTCTCTAGTCATGGAGCGCAAATTTTTGTAATGGAGGCCCTCAGATTGACCTAGTTGTGCCCATGCAAGTACACCATGAAATGAGAGATTCAATGCATGAAAATGAAATCTATTCTATATGATTGCAATGCATAAAAGGAAATTAATCTAGATTATAACAATGCATGATTAATCTATAAAAGGAAAAATGCAAGCTTAATCTATGAAAGAAAATATGATTTTAATCTAATATGAATCTAATCTACATGAATAGCCATGGATGCAAGAAGAAGAAGACAAGCAGAGAGAAGTTGCAATATCCAAGTTTGAATGCTCAAATCCTCCTCCAAAATTGCTCTCCAAACCTGCAACATCACAATATTAAGAAAAAGATGATCATGAATGAGAAGGAGAGGTCTCCTTTTAAAGGAAACTGAATGGTTGAGATTAAGAGGCAAAAATCTAAGGCTATAATTAAGAGGCAAAAATCCCACCACTTAGGAGGATGTGAAGAAAAAGGGATTTTTATTTAATTTATTTCCTTTTTTCATCAAATAAAGTATTTTAAGTGGGGATTTTTATTTATTTAATTAAAAGAGGGGATTTCTTTTAATTAAATAAATTAGAAGAGTTTTATTTAATTAAATGTGAGGAATTTAATTTAATTAAATAAGATGAATTTTATTTAATTAAAAGGGAGATTAAATATTTTAATTAAATAAAAATGATCAAACCTTAGGAAATATTAAAATAATTGAATTAATTACAATTTGATCAAGGAAATTGATTTGAATTGAAAATGTTGCAAAGCATTGATTCAAGAATTTGATAAAATGATAAATGGGGCCCATAGTCTAGGTGACCATTTTAGGATGCATACATTTGCCCCTCTTTGACTAATGTGTGATCATTCTTGGAACACTTATAGTCAAAGAATGCAGTTGAAGTGGGAGATTGATTTGGTATCACAAAACAACACAGACATCAACACCATTGTTTGTAAGTAATTGACATCAGAACAAAGATAAGCATATTGAAAAAGAGACAAGGTCAACACCGTTGTTTGTAAGTAACTGACATGTCCGAGATAAGAATCTCAAGCAAGGTTTCCCCAAGTGGAACAAATGATAGGATTGATAAAGCTGAATCAAGGATTGAATTTTTATAAGTACTTCCCCCTCGTGATCGAAATCGAAATGAGATAGAGGAGAAACAACAAATTGATAAATTTCATTGAATCGAACTAAACATAAGGTTCTTGATGTAAGATGAAAGATATAAAGATCACAGAACCAAGGTAGATCATCAAGCATGAAAGATTATGCCCCAAGGTTGAATTAGAAGAAAAGAAGTAGGGTGAAAGTGAATGGAAGATAGAAGTTTTGAAGAGGTGGAAATAAATGGAGAGAGGAAAGAGAATTTTCCTTAAGAAAAAGAATGCCCCAAAATCAATCAAATTTTTAAGATAGAAAATTTTGATTGAGATCATGAAAGAAGATAAGGAAATGAAGATCAGAACGTGATCATAGTTGATTAAAAGTTCACAAGAAAGATGAAGGAAACCCTCGCAAACTCATAATGCAGCCTAAAAATGCAAACTAACATGAGGTCTAACAATGCAAGTTACATGAAAATGCAAAGGTGTACTTGTAATAGAGAAACTGTAATATAGGATTTAGTGTTCATCATTCTTTAGAGAATGTTAAGGAACTTATTTTCATCATTGGGCCATTATTAACGAACATTGGAATATCACACAATCATCGCTAGTCACAAGCGCAACTCTGAAGATATGAATGTGATTTATATCAGATTGGAATGTGGAAAGATTCTAACATAAGCATCAAAGACATACAGGTCAAGATGGCTGTGATGTTAGCTTAACCAATTTAATATAGAAAAACCATGCTCGCATCAAGGCATAGAGGCAAATAAAAACATATCCTATGCCCCAAGTCCTCTAGCTATGCATCACGGAGAGACTTATTAAACAAGGACACTCAATAAAAATCACTAACAGTCAGCACATAAAGAAAATATCATGACATAGCTCAAGAATTAAGTGTTATGTTTAAAAATTTAAGTGTGTTAACTGATACTGAGTTCTAAGGATAAGGATCGAATGCTTGCAAGCAGGTAAGACCACATGACAAAATAGGGTAAGACCAAACTGATAAGTTTTGAAAAACACTCAATGTCAAGGGTTGTATTAAAAAATACAGTTGGGGTGGTGCTAAAAATACCATTTGTGAGATGTCCTAAAGACTAATGCATCCAAGAGACCAAAGCTATCACATTTATGCCCCCTAGACAAAGACAAAGACCAATTCCAAACCAAGGAAGCAAGGACAAGGCATGATGGAGAAAGGCTAAGTGTAGAGGACACGCGCTAAGAAACATGGGTGCAAAGGCCTCAAGTAGTGCCCATTTCTAAGTTTTCACCACTTGAATTTTATTACAATTTTTTTCATTTTTTTTTCTTCTTTTTTTTAGGACTTTTTATAATTTTTTTGAATTTTTGCTACCAAGGCGCCCTGTTGGTTATGTTTCTTGTTTTAGCAATTTTCCTGGTTTCCTATCTTTTTCTCTGTAATCTAGTGTCTTTAAGTCTTCTATCTCTCATTCCTTTTGACCTTACCTGTGTCAAGTTTTCAGGTTTTCAAGACTAAATCTTAACTCAATTTGCAAAACCCTAAAAACCCTAGGCTTTCCAAGTGTTAAACGTTAAAAGAAAACCCTAGGTCATGTCGTTCTGTTTCATTGTTACTTTTTCTATCCACCTTAAGGCATGTGTTTTAAAGTAATTGCCTTGTCACATTACCTCTACCGAATATTCCTTAAACCTTCCCGACTTCGCATTTTCCTTTTGTCGCGTGGTCTCGTTCAACTTCAGAATATTCCTTTGGCATTCTGAGACTCAGCGATTTCTTCATGTTAGGTAGTCGCAAGATAGTTATATCATAAGCCTTATGCAGAAGGGACCCAATCCTTAGTCGGGTAATTGCAGGAGATTCTCAACAGTTATCAAAATGTCTTCAGACTTCGTGATTACCTTATGTCGCTTTATCGCCAAATGAAACAAAAGTTAAAAGTTAAGCAAGGCCTTCAGTCGCGAGGTCTTGAGATGGAACAATGGTTAAGAGATTTTGAAAGAGACTACGCGACTGACCGTCTATGGTTTGCAGTAAAGTATAGTCAGGATGTCGCCAGAACATGTTGATGACACAGTTTTCCATTGTGCAGTAAGTAAACAAATGACTGTGTGCCATGTGTCATAAGGTGAGTAGTTGATTAAAGAATTATCGCATGGTCACCAGAAATAAAAAAAGGACTCAGCGAAAATAAGACTAAGTGCTTTCCCTTCAGTCGCGGTGTCTGAGAAAGATTTAAGGGTGTGCAAGAACATTTGGCGATTAAGCGACGACCGTAGGATATAAAGATCAGAGGATCTAACAGTGGTTGCAAAGTCTGAGAAGAAATGATGAAGGGCGCTCCCCTTAATACCACAAACACATAACAGAAGCAGAGAAGCAACAACAATCTGCAAGAACAGAAAATGGGCTTCTTATTATCTCCACAAATGTGAAGTTACAAACTTTCAGAATTACAATATGCAAAGCCACATGGGCATTCCCCTTACAATATTCTGTAGGACAAAGCCTCGAATTATTACCCAGATCTACCCAGAACTGTCCCGAACTGCCGAAGACAACACTACGGGCCTTCTTTATATATGCAATTTCCACCGCCCGAGAAGGTTCTGGAAATTTAGCCCTTAGGGCGGACCAAACTTAGAATTATTTTATTTTTTTCAATTTAGTACATCAAAGTCGGCTCAAAATAACTTTTGAAACCCGAAAATTTTGAAGAAAAATTATTTTATGCTATTTCAGGTGGCCCAACTTTCGGAGACCATAAGTCATCACCAGTTGACCCGATTGACTATTATAACCTCATTTTGGAAAGGCCACAAAGCGCTCTACAACACTTGAGTTATGCAAGCATGATTCAACCCAAGTTTCGACCTCATCCGGGGCCTCTAAAGCCTTCAAAACTGAGCCTGAAGTTTCTGTACCCTATTTTCAATACCAAAAATTTTTAATATCTTCAAAACCAGACTCGATCTAGCCATG
>MU225461.1:433321-449828 GCA_018584345.1 Thuja plicata
GGCTTCTTATTATCTCCACAAATGTGGAATTACAAACTTTTAGAATTATAATATGCAAAGCCACATGGGCATTCCCCTTACAATATTCTGTAGGACAAAGCCTCAAATTATTACCCAGATCTACCCAGAACTGTCCTGAATTGCCTATGACAACACTATGGGCCTTCTTTATATAGGCAATTTCCACCGCCCGAGAAGGTTCCAGAAATTTAGCCCTTAGGGCGGACCAAACTTAGAATTAGTTTATTTTTTTCAATTTAGTACATCAAAGTCGGCTCAAAATAACTTTTGAAACCCAAAAATTTTGAAGGAAAATTATTTTATGCTATTTCAGGTGGCCCAACTTCCAGAGACCATAAGTCATCACCAGTTGACCCGATTGACTATTATAACCTCATTTTGGAAAGACCACGAAGGGCTCTACAATGCTAGAATTATGCAAGCATCATTCAGCCCAAGTTTCGACCTCATCCGGGGCCTCTAAAGCCTTCAAAACTGAGCCCAAAGTTTCTGTACCCTGTTTTCAATACTGAAAATTTTTAATATCTTCAAAACCAGACTCGATCTAGCCATGAAACTTTACTGGCAGGCTAATATGACTGAGATGAGCCTCCACATGCAAAATCAGAACATTCCAAGATCGTATGACCAACTTACTAAAAATAGAAATTTTCCATAAATAGCATCTCTTCACAAGGTAGCCCTTATTGAAAAGAAAATAAAAAATATTTTTTTGAGTGATGCAAGATTGCCCTTACACCCAGGATGCTCCTGCATCAAGAAAAGTGCCCAAAGGGAAAATTCCTCTCGACTTGGCGATTGAGGTATGCCGTGTAGTCGTCAGAAGTGAAAAAAGGGCGCTTCTAAAATGTTATGGAAAAGTTAAACATTCAGAACTTGTATTCCGCGATTGGGCGACTAGGTGTGGTCGCATAGTCTTGTCATGAAACAGAAGCACTCAGTGATTAGGAGATAACCGTAAGAAGTTAAGCGCAACGGTTAGTCGCAAGGTCTCAGAAAAGGTAATGAGTTAGTCTTAACTGTGCACGACTATGATTTCAGTTGGGTCGCGTGATTGCCAGATGGTGATTCGGGTCAGCCAGAGGTAAGAAAATGCATTGTCGTTGTGTCTCAAGATAAACCATGGGTTAGTGACTGAGGCCCACGACAAAGAGACTTTATGTAGTCACGTGATCGCAGGATCCCAAAATCTAAAAAACGGCGGCAATTTTTGACATGACAGTATGAATTGCTCGGTAACCAATCACAGGCTTGCATTTTGATTACTGTGCAAAAAGAGTAGCTGAGATGTAAGACAGTTAATGAATTACAATGTGACATGCCAGCTCTGTTAAATGTTATATGATTGTTCTGAGGATTCATTTTTGAAAATTTGATTTCCTGTCAAATTCATGCAGCTACGGCTAGGTTTTTGTTCAAGTTCACAGCATGTCGAATTAATAGCAGAGACTAATATTAAAAAATTCTTACTTGATGTCAAAAACATCACTGATGCTAGGTGGGACAGACAAAAGGTGCAAGTATAGAGTACCCAAGACTTTAAGTGGCCATCAGACGATGAGGTGAAAGCTTGGGAAGTGATGACTACACCAAAGAAAAAGAAGCCAGTAGTAGAAGAAGAAATCTTGGATGATGAGTAAGGTGAACACTTGGCACTGCACTGTTCAAGACAAGAAGGATAGTTATTGCAAAAGGAGAATGTAGGTGAGTATGCAAGCACAGCTATCCGAACTCAACATAAATACTACCAGCTACCTTCTATATCAATCTGATTGCAGTCACCAGATCGGGTGAAGAACCAAGAATATTTGTTATATCTTTTTGACTTGGTCTTTCCACCGCTTTCTCTCTCTTTCTTTTTGTCTCTTGTAACTTTAGGGTTAGGTTTTCTTTGACCATCTGAAGCTTGTTGCATCCTTAAGGGATTCCAAGATGGTCAAAAAACCTATATATAGCAAAAGAGTTGTAATTGTAAAAGGTCTTTGATTTTGGAATGTTTTTGGGAAAAAGATAATATATTACAGAGCTCAGATGTTTTGAACTTCTGTCTCTCTTTTGAGGTTGTATAATCTATCATGTATGGAAAGCTGGATCATATAAATAATATACGGTGAAATTTTACTCTCTTCCATTTCTCTCTCTTTATTCTCTGTGTATGCTCTTTTATGTTAAGTTTACAAGGTATTCTGAAGTATTTTGGTTATTAGGTAACTATCTGATTACTTGCATGTTTCTTTTAAGGAAAGAACTAAGTTTTGTGAGTAGTTTCAGGGAGCATACTGCTTTGTTTAAGGATTTGATACAATAGTTTTGAGGTGACAGGGTAACTTGTAAGGCAACTTATCCAAATTGCATGTGGGTTGTAAGGCAACCTGTTGTACTTTGTTTCTATGAAATCTTAGCTTATTTGACTCTATAGCCCAAAGGATAGGCACTGGTCCGAAAATTAATCTGATAATCTATCTTTGTCCAAGTTATTTCAAGATATCAAAACCAATTTAATCAAAATACTCTTGTTACTAAGAACAAACAAACTAAACTCATTAAGGACCTACGTCAGCAGGATAGTGTCCATTTTAGTGATTTCTTGGAGAGTGAATCATTAGGTTATCCCTCCTACATCAAAAGGAAGAAGGATGAAAGTCCTTATATCACTGGTTTTGGCTATATTTAAGATCATGGTTTGTATGGTTAAATATTGCATCTGGTTATGCTTGGTCATTTGCAAGGTGATTTATAAGTTGGTTTAACAAAGATACATAGCAAATCAGTGTCCACACTATAACATACTGTGTAAACAACAATCATAAGAGGTAAAACCTTCCTGAGTATATGTGGAGCTCAAAAACAAAGAAGGACCTTATCCAGTCCTTAGCCGTTAGGCTTTTCTTGTCTTTGAATCAGTATTAGAAGGCATGGTGTTCAAGTAGTCATTTCAAGCACTGTCATTCATACAAGAAAAATCCCTAACACGCCCATTTCCAAGTTTTCACCAAGGCACTTTTTCTTTTTTTTTTTGAATTTTTTGAATTTTTGAAATATATAATTTTTTTGGAGATACATCAAAGTGCCTATTGCTAGGTTTTCACTAAGATGATCATTTTTTCAGGACATTTTTTAATTTTTAGAATTTTTTACAATATATCATTTTTTTGAATTTTTTTAGGATCAATAATTATATACAAAGGATGCCCCCAGATAGAATGGGCATTAAACTCCCAAGCAAGATCCATTGCGTCGTCCCAATGTTTTAGCAAGGTGAAGGACAAGAGGGATTAGCAAGCTGGTGGAAGAGATGGAAGACAAGGAAAATGAAGGAAAATGAAGGGAAGAAATTCTCAAAGGAAAATTTCTCAAGAGTACCCAAGCTAGGGAAAAAGAAACATCATGTAAAGCACATTTGGACAAGCAATGAAAGGACAACATAGGATGAGTCACAAAACCATAATGCAAGAGTAGGAAAGGATGCAGTCCAAAGGAGTAGACATGTCAAGAGGCTTCATAGCACCGTGTTTTACTCTTTCTTTCTTTTTAGATCAAGACCAAAGGGGAAAAGGATAGTGATAGGTGAAAATGAATGGAGGAAGATAGACATGAAGGCTAAACATGAAAGGAATGAAATCAAGACCATCGTAAGATAGCTCACAAGATAGCTCAAATGTTCATGTATAGATCAATGTTGTCAAGATCAAAGGGAGAATACATAATGGATGAAAGATGTAGAAGAACTATGCATGATGCCTGATTGCTAGGTTTTAATCATGGTACCTATCCAAGGTGCCACAAGGGAGTGGTTTTAAACATAGGACAAAAAAAAATTGCTCTCTTGATTTTTTATTTTTTATTTATTTTTTTAATATTTTGAATTTTAAATTTTTTGGAAGAAGGAAAGCTTTTTAGATAATGCTCCTTGAAAGGATAAACCATGATATGCCAAGGATCCAAAATGATATGCTCAATGATGATGATAGGGAAAGGAAGATGAAAGAGAAAAATGCAGGATAAGGTTTTATGCAAAGCGAGTGAGATTGGAAGATAGGAGGAATAGAAAAATGATGAAAAATGATAGAAGGTAGAAGGATAGTGAATGGAAGGATTGTGAAAGGGTAGATGGAAAGGAAGGAAAGATCAAAGTCAATACACACCTTGAAGGGTGGCAAGAGGATGGAGGAAATGTGAATGAAGGAATACATGAAGGAATATGGTGAATGGATAACAGAGGTTGCGGTTTAGGCGAATGGAATGAAAGAATGTTTTTGGAAGAAGATGAAGTGGAAGCCTTTGGAATTTTGAATGTCAACTTCGCTTGTTTCTCAACATGAGACTCTTTCAAGAGAGACTTTGGAATCCATATAGTTGTAGGCTTTTCATTTCTTTTTGATGATTTAGAATGAATATCTTCAATGATGGATTTTGGAACCCATACTTGTCTTGTAGTTTTCTTCTTAGATATCTCTTTTGACTTTATGCCCCCATGTCAATTAGAGGAGACATGGCGATCTTCTTTTTAAATGGATTCTTGTATTGCTTCTTTTTTTTGTATTGAACATTCAAGTTTCTTCCAAAAGGCTTGGGACTTGTGGAGGAAGAAGAAGAATATGACTGGTTTAGATGGGTGGATGGATGAAAAGGATTTAAGGGTATGCATCTATGTTGATCTTGAGGAAAGATAGGAGATGGAGGGACATAAGGACCCAAGATGGATGATGAATTAGGAGATTTAGGAGGGTAAAGTGAAGGGACATAAGGACCCAAGATGGAAGGAAAATGTGAAGCCCTTAGTATTGGTGGAGGAGGTCCAATGATGAACGTGGAAGACGCAAAAGGATAATCAATAAGTTCATCAGCGTGTATATGACAACCAAGGACATCAGCATCTTTAGAGTAAGCATTAGGATTTTCAATAGGATCATGAACATCTTGAATACGAGAATCTTCTTTGATAGGAATTTTTGAATCTTGGAAAGACTTAGGAAGAGTAGAAAGTGGAAGCAAACACGGAGTGGTAGAACAAGAAGATGGAAGAATTTGATCTTGACAAGGATCTTTGGATAGAATAAGCGCATAATATTCCTCTTGATTTTTAATAGGCTTAATATTGGAAGTAACAACACCATTTTTAATAACCTTAATGGAAGTATCATCTTTGGAAAGTGCAAGTGGGGTAAGGTTATTTTGATTGTCAATAAGCTCAACAGTGTAAGTAGTAACTTGATCTTTCTTGTTGAGAATATTTAAGACAGGGTGGAATGAATGAGAAAGGGCGTAAGGGATCAAAAGAACCATGAGATGAATAATAGCCATCATATAAAGGATTGGATGACATGGAGGTTTCTTGATCTTGATCTTTCTTTATGTTCTTTTCTTTATCAATTTTAGAGTCCTCTTGACATGGAGCCACTTCTAAGGACAAGGAAGTATGTTGGAATTGTATGGGAGACTTGGGAAGAGATGGGGAAGGATTAGCTGAAGTAGGCATTATAGCATATAAAGACTTAGGATCTTTAGGTTTAGCATTATTGAAAGTATTTGTAGCCAAGTGAAGGTTAGCTTGAGTTTTTTTAAGAGGTAACCCTTGAGGGTAACTATAGGGAACTGCATGAAAAGCATTAGGGCTTCTGTCGGATGAAGGATTTGTGGAAGGTTTGGCAACTTTAGAAGATGTATAAGTATTGGAGGAAGTAGAGGATGGAAGGGAATCATTACAAAACAAAGGTTCATCATGAACATGATCTTGCTTGAGAGTACAATATTTATTTTCAGCATGAGAATCCTTGGAGGAGGAATTCTTGTAGTAGCTACATTTATAATTACCGTGGAAAGCTTTCTCTTCCTCAAATGTATCATCAAAGTATTGTTCATAAAAATCATCGAATTCTCTTTCAAAATCAAAGTCATATAGATCACCATCACAATCTCTCCAATGTGAACCCCGATCACTAGTAAGCATGAGCACACGACAAGGAGGACTCTTAGGAATAGAGGTGTTAGGAGTATGACTATGTATTTCATCACAATAGCCATCATCATAGTCATCATAGTCATCAAAGATGGGCGTGTCACTCTTCATGGAAGAGGTATCACAAGGATCATCACATTGCTCATTATGGTATGCATTTTGAAAAGAAGTATGACTCTTGGGAGAAGTAAAAGAAGAATGAGATTGTGAAGAAGAGGAAAGTGAAGACCTAGTGGAAGAAGAAGATTTGGATGATGAGGAAAGATGAGACAACTTAGAAGATGAAAGATATTTAGAAGAAGCAGATTGTGACAAGATTATGTCTATGATTCTACCAAAGACGTCTGATTCATTCAATTTTTGTCTTATTTTTACTATGGATTCATCACTCATGTAACATCTAGAAGGATCATTGGAGGAACAATATGTCATGAATCGATCAATGAGTTTGAGATAATATATTGTCAAGAGACGTTCTTTAAGAAGATAGCAAAAATCCATGATTCTAGAAGAAGAGGAAACAAGAAGAGATGAAAATAGAAGAAGATAGACTAGATAATAAGAAGAAAAGGAATCAAGAAGACATGAAGATCTTAGGAAGAAGAGGAAGAAGCATGAAAGAAAGAAGAGGAAGAAGCGTGAAGGAAGAAGAGAAAGAATGGAAATGGAAGACTAAGAATACATGGGAGATGTGGAAGAAAGAAGAACAAGAGTCATTTTGTGCAACTTGATACCATTTAAGTTCATTTGGATGTTGAGAAACATGTCATAGCACTTTTGGGGAGATCTATTGAATTTTTTATCACTCGGGAACTCAGATTTGTTCATTTTAAATGACCAATTAGATGCATTAACAGGTTTTTCTCATGAATCAGGCACGCAAAATAGTAATTAGGGAGTTCAAGCAGTCAATATCTTCAAACAATGAGCAAGGGACAAAGAAACCTTGCACATGAGCATGTATAGTGACATAGTATTCTACTCCATAATAATTTTTCTTGTGTATGTTCTCAAAATGTTTTCCCAATCATGCACATAGTCCTAGAGAATAAAAAGTTGGTTGCACTATGGTTCTTAGTAATGGTTTGACTCTGCAACTTTTGCAATCTCAAGTGGTGAAATCCAATCCCGGTGCACTGAGATTTTTCCACAATCCAAGAATTTAGTCAATCAAGAGCTGTTGAGGAGATCTAACAACCCACAAGAAACTACACCCGTGGAGATTTCTTCCACAAGGACATTTATATAGTGGTTGTTGCTACCATGGTGAAAATGGCTATTACTGCTTGAGGTTTTGTTCATGTGGTTTACCCAATAAAGTGAATGTCCACTATGGTTAACCCTCTCTAACAAGGAAGACTCACAATATGGACCACATGGGGACTTGGTTTGGATTCAAGGGTTCCAAGTTTCTGATTCTCCCAAAAGAGAAAAGAGAATAATCCTCTAGCCTCTTCAACTCACTCAAACATAGAAAAAAAGATTAATTGACCCACTAATTTGAAATCACCTCATTCAAGGTTCACACAACAAATGACACCAATCTCCCCAAAGAGAGAAAGTATCGCCAAAAGTTGAAGCCCAAACCAAGTTAACCAATGAGATAAAAACAAATCCTTCCCTACCTACAAGGGGATCTATCGTCATGAAGATATTTTCATGTAAGACAAACGAATGAAGACCACTCTCTCAAGATTTTCACAAATAGTGTTCATAGGGCCTAATTACTATGTGAAACATATATGCAAGAAAGCAAATCTAGGTCCATTTTTAGAGCACTAATTGGAAATGTGATCTATGAAAGCAAGAAAACAATCAAGCTAATCACATGAGATGTTCATTTTATTTCTAAAATCCAAATGTTATAGAGATGCAACAAAATACCTCAAATCCAATGCAACATGAATTATTTTGTTGTTTATCCAAGCAAGTCCAAACAATCCCCGCGAACTCTCCAACAAGCAAGACAAGCAAACAAGAAAATAAGATATGCAATGTATATTCAACTTATGCAAACCCTAGGGTTAGATCTAAAAATCAATTGTTAGGAGAAATACTAACCAACAAATAATCCAAATGACAACTCACATCATGCATTGAACCATGTGAAAAATAAGTGCAAGCTAATCATTAAATGCCCTTTTTTTAATTTTGATTTTTGACCTAGTTAACAAGATTGGACTTATATGCCATGAATTTAGATCCCAAACCCTAAATATAGAAAAGAGACACCTCTTAAAAAATAGAGAGCTTTCCAAAAATGTTACAATTTGAAAAAAGATCTTTTCATTTGTGCCCTAGGGAGCCATTTTCTCAAAATAGACCAGTTTTTATAAATCGACCAAATGAGCTATGAAATTGCATCCAAATTTAAAACAAAAAGAATGGACCCCTGTATAATTTAAATACCTTTCCAAAAATGTAAAAAATTATGAAAAATATGCTGATTTGCACCAAAAATTAAGGTTTTATGAAAAATAAAGAAAAAATTATTAAAATTTCAAAATACCTCAGAAAAATCTGAATTTTCTCTGATATTTCACCAACTTGAAAAACAAAATTCAGACCAAAACTCTAATCCGTTTAGGAGATATGATCAAATCTTTCAAAAAAACCTAGGTTTTATCTTCAACTCATCCTACACAAGGGTTAGGCTTGAAAAAATTCAATAAAATAACCATGTAAAGATTAGAAAAGCTAAAAATATGAATAAAATAAAGAAAAACCAAGAGCATCATGCCCCATGGTGGGCGCCAAAAATGTGTGCTAAAATGTTGACACACTTCTATGGGTCATTCCATCCAAGGTTGCTAATGAGGCCTCAAATATTGACTCATAGTCTCTAGTCATGGAGTGCAAAGGTTTGTAATGGAGACCCTCAGATTGACCTAGTTGTGCCCATGCAAGTACACCATGAAATGAGAGATTCAGTGAATGAAAATGAAATCTATTCTATATGACTGCAATGCATAAAAGGAAATTAATCTATATGATAACAATGCATTATTAATCTATAAAAGGAAAAATGCAAGCTTAATCTATGGAAGAAAATATGATTTTAATCTAATATGAATCTAATCTACATGAATAGCCATGGATGCAAGAAGAAGAAGTCAAGAAGAGAGAAGTTGCAATATCCAAGCTTGAATGCTCAAATCCTCCAAAATTGCTCTCCAAACCTGCAACATCACAATATTATGAAAAAGATGATCATGAATGAGGAAAGGTCTCCTTTTAAAGGAAAGTGAACGGTTGAGATTAAGAGGCAAAAATCCCACCACTTAGGAGGATGTGAAGAAAAATGGATTTTTATTTAATTTATTTCCTTTTTCATCAAATAAAGTGTTATAAGTGGGGATTTTTATTTGTTTAATTAAAGGAGGGGTTTTCTTTTAATTAAATAAATTAGAAGAATATTATTTAATTAAATGGGAGGAATTTAATTTAATTAAATAAGATGAATTTTATTTAATTAAAAGGAAGAAATTTAATTTAATTAAATAAGATGAATTTTATTTAATTAAAAGGGAGATTAAATATTTTAATTAAATAAAAATGATCAAACCTTAGGAAATATTAAAATAATTGAATTAATTACAATTTGATCAAGGAAATTGATTTGAATTGAAAATGTTGCAAAGCATTGATTCATGAATTTGATAAAATGATAAAATGATAAATGGGGCCCAAAGTCTAGGCGACCATTTTAGGGTGCATACAACAGGAAATAAGATTTCTAAAAATGACGACTCCACAGAAGTTGACAAAACATTTTACAAGTCTATGATTGGAAAACTCATATATCTCACTCAATATAGACCAAATATATCTAATGCAGTTGGCATTTTTGGGAGATTTGTAGCTGAACCTAAACAAAATCACCTAATGGAAATAAAAAGAATATTAAGATATTTAAAGGGAATTATAGACTATGGTTTATGGTATCCTAACTTAGAAAATGTATAACTTCATGTGTACACAAATGCAGATTGGGTAGGTTGCATTGATGACAGAAAGAGTACCTCAGGAGGAGTAGTATTTCTTAGAGATAGGTTGGTTACTTAGACAAGTAAGAAGAAAAATTATATTTCTCAGTCAACAACGGAAGCTGAGTATGTAGCAGCCACATTGAATTGTTCAACAATGGTTTGGATCAAATAGATGATTAAAGACTTTGGAATTCAAATTGATTATCTCATTATCATCCATTGTGACAACACTAGCACTATTAATATGTCAAAGGACCCTGCAATGCACACAAAGATAAAACACAGAAATAAAATATAACTTTCTAAAAGAAAAAGTTGCAGAAGGAGAAGTGAAGTTGGATTATGTGAGCACCAAAGATTAGTTGGCAGACATATTCATGAAACCTCTATCAAAAGATACTTTTGAGTGTCTCAGGAAGAAGCTGGGAGTAATTCCCTTTCCTGAGTCTAATTAGAACTCACAATAAATGCATCAGTCCTTTGTGACTGATGAGTGGTTGACTACTCTACTTCTGGAGTAGTACCTGTGCTTATTTGTATTTGGCATCCTTTGTCATTGATGTCAAAGGGGGAGTATATAGTCATGAAAATAAAAAACATAGTTAGAGGAGCTACAATAGTGAAGAGGAACCTTTGATGAGGATATTGAGAATATTGTAAAAAAGAAAGAAGACACTTTTGAGTTGATGGTGTTTTTAATCATATGTTTCCATCAATGTCAAAGGGGGAGATTGTTGGAGATTTTCCTTTATGCAAATAGTTGATTGTATGTTTGTCATTGATGACAACATATAGTATACAACAATGAACTGTATTCACTTTTCAGTATGGATATGTGGAAGCCTTGCATGATTGTTTTTATGTTTAATACATAGCTACTATATCATGTGCATACACGCAGATTTAGAGGTTTGGTAAAAGTTGAGTTATGTTACTTTGTTTACCAGGCACAGTTTTAGAGGACTATTTTCAGAAAGATGATAGTAAATTTGTTGATTATTTAGTTGCATCTATCTATGGGATATGTGTGTTCAGATTCATGTTTAGTTATGAGTCAAAGACAATTAACCAAAGGCGCTAATTGTGTTTCATCCGAAGCATGATGTTTGTGTAATTTTGGTGGAGCTGACTATGTGAAGCAATGCGTCTATTCACTTTGAGTTGTGTGGTTCTAATTATGTTGCGTGCTTGGTTTGGTTGACTTGAGAAGCATTGAAGGGAATCCTACAATTGACATGATCTTACCTTTTGGAAAATATACATATAGTAGTTCATTGTGTAATCGCTAAGTGTGAAAGATAAGAAAAGAGATAGAAAAGGAACAAAGTAGAATGCTAGTTGTTTTGGGACAGTAAAGCTATTTCATTCATCAGTCAAAGATCTATGTGAAGAAGCAATGAGTACATAAAATACATTGGAACTAATCAAGACAATAGGTCTACTCAAACAGTTCATTATCAGATATAGTGTATATCTATTTTACTAAAGGTTGTAGCCTTTATCATTTCAGTAGTGAGCTTTTTGGACAGTGAGTCCTCACCTCTAACAGGGTTATTTGTAAAAGACTCCTAATAAGGTCCGACCCTTAACCAGGTCACTGTACTTATTGCATTGTAAAGAACAAATCATAAAAAGGTTGTAAGATCTTCTAACATGGATTATTATACTCAAGTATAGTTCTTTGTGGGTGCTAATTCTCACCGGGGTTTTTTACCTATTTTGGTTTCCCCGTAACCAAAATTGTGGTGTTCTATTTTGTGTTATCTAAATGTGTATATGCTTAATGTTATTATGTAATTAATTGGTGAAAAGAATTAAACTAGCTGATAACTGATTCAAAACCCCCCCCCTCCTCTTAGTTATCCCTTGGGACTATTCCAACATATGCCTATAATTGTTTTTGGAAAAATTGAACCAAAATTAATATGTTTTTTGAAATTTTTAGGTCAATTTTTCATTTCATGAAAAATACTGTAAATTAGGGAGTTTACCTCCCGCTAAATCATTATAAGTAAAACATTGATTTTTTCTCCAATTTCATAATATGTTTTAGATGACATGTATAGCTAGTGCAAAAAAAAAGAAAGGAGTGTTTTTGATCTATAGTTTTCCCGTTATAAGTTTTTAAAGTTGAACTTACTTGAAATCAACAGTTTTTGTCTCCCACCACTTTTCCCCTATCAAAACTATACCAAAAACCAAATAAATTACATGTTTGGTGCAGAGCACCTAAGTCTTGGAAGACTACTAAGGAGGTCATTTCATTGAGTTTGAGTAAATGAAGACACTCTTAAGTAAATGAAGACATCAAAGATCACAAGGACCTAAAAGGTCTCAAACCGTTGTCATTAACCTCATTACAATGTATTGTAATGAAAAGTTGCCATGATAAGGAAAATGGGCCTAAATTGGTTCCATGTAATGGGAAATGAGTTTTATAACATTTGGGAGCTTTAATAGGTAGATGAAGGATTTTTTTAGTTGTTAAAGGTCATTAAAGGACCGTATTTAAATTAAATGGCTAAAGTATGGGACAGTTGGTTGTAACTATTTCCATGCGGTTAGGAACATAGTTAAGATTTGTTTGAGAGTTCCCCAAGAAGGGGATACACATTATATGGTTGAAAAAAATATTTTAAGAGAGTGCAATGAGAGCATTCTTGAAAGGGTACGGACTGGAGTATGCTTTGTAAAGATGGAGCAGTTTTTAATATATTTTGGGCATTTGTGTGGATATTCTGAGTAGTTATTTCCTATACATGGTGGTGGAGTCTTGTTTTCCACTATTTTTATATTGTAATGAATGAGTCTTTACATTTTCATGTGATGTTTATATTGTTTGTACTGAGACAGTGAGAGTTTAGTCTCAAATTTCTAGTTGTAATGGAGGGTCCAAGGTTCTAAAACCTTATGCTACCACTCTTCTTCATGGTTTGAAGTTTTATTTTATATGTGAAATGTATTTATAGCTTCTTTGTGCAGGTGATAATCTTAGAGTTTGATACACACCCAAAACAGTGATCTGGTGAATGGAAAAAAACACCAAAATAAAAGAATAAGTGTCTCAAAAAAATGACCCTCAGTGCGGGGGCATTATATTTCCAACCAACCGTTGGATCTTTCTCATCTTTTGATATGTTGTATTTATCCTAATTTCACCAATTCTCACTGGAGCGATTGAGAAGATTGGTTATGAGTCAAAAGTTATAACTCTCTGTGTACGGGTATGTCAAAGAAGACAATAAGAAGGTATATTTTGAGTATTTGTTTTCAAGATTGTGTTTAATGGATAAATGGAAGCATGGTATGTTTTGAGAGAACTTAATTTTAAGTTGTGATAAGATTTTTAGAACCCTTAGGTGGTTTGGGACTCATAAGTAAATCATGGAACCTTGTTAAAGCACTTGAATGGTGTGAAGTCAAGTGGAGGTGAGAGCTAGTGTTGTGACCCTAGATTGGTCATATCAGTGAATTGGATCATAGTATGGATCCTAGTTGAAGGTACTTTTGGAAGAACTTGAAATAATTTGGAAAATTCATTGGAGAATCTCGAAACTCACCATCTTGACATAAATCAATATTATTGAAGAGGAATATCTTCTATAGTGTTTTCTATGATTATAATTTTTTTTTGAATTTATTTAGCATTTTTTTATATTTTCCGAATCAATGAATTCTCAAAGATTTCTATACCTACATATAGTTTTTAGCAAATTTGTTCAACATTTTGTAGTCAAAAAAATATGAAATTTATATGTCAAGAATCTTCATTCTGAGATCTAGAAAAGGGTACTTTTAATTTTTTGACATTTTCTATTTTGAGCAGAGAATGGAATGTTTGAAGTACAAACTTATGGATTTTTAGTGTTTTTGGAGGTTTGGCTGCCAACATGGCATGCCACCTAGGTAGACTCATCCCAGTCAGACTCGTCCAAGTCCTACTTTCCCTTGCATTGGCTCGTGCATGAGCCTACTTGGCCATGTAGGTGCCATTCAATTCCACATTGACTCAGCTGAGTTAGACTAGGCCAAGTCTGACTGGGCTGAGTTTAACTAGGCCGAGTCTGACTAGGCTGAGTTTAACTAGGCCGAGTCAATCAAGTTAGCTTAAAAGATGACAAATTATTATGCTCTTACCCTATCATCAATGCATTGATAGATGGATAACAAAGTATGAGTGACACCTATTTTCTAGGTTTTCACCACTCGACAAAGCTTTTTATTTTTGCTACCAAGATGCATGTTTACCAGGTTTTCACCAGGGCACTTTTCTCTTTTTCAATTTTTTGTTCTTTTTTATTTTTTTTGTTAGTATCAAGGCGCCTGTTTTCCAATTTTTCACCAAGGATACTCTTTTTTAAGGACTTTTTCTATTGTTTTTGGATTTCTTGAGGATCAATTTTCTGATTTTTTGGGTATTTTCTAAAAATTTTCACTACACGGGCTCTACTAGCTAGATATCAAGTGTAGAAACACTTCAAGTGTAGATTATTAATGGGATCAGGAAGAAGATCTCCCTTAGTTGTAGCTAACTGATATGCTCCAGTCCCAAAAGTTACAGTAATGAAATAAGGTCCCAGCCAGTTGGGTTCAAACTTTCCTTTTTGTTCTCTATTCAGCTGGTTCTTAGGATTCTCTTTGAGAACAAGATCCCCCACTTAAAATTGTCATGGTTTAACCTTTTATTGTACCCTTTTGAAATTCATTTTTGGTACACTTTGAGATGATCAAACACTTTGTTGGAGATTTGATTCTGATCAGTTGATTGATTGTATGTTTGTCATTGATGACAACATATAATACACAGTAGTAATTCTGTATGTACTTATCAGAATGATGATATGAAGACTTGCGTGGATATATAAATGTTTTTGATGTGTTTATTATGTTATGTTCATAAATGTAGACCCAGATATGATTTTTCAGTAAAGTTATGTAATTCTATTATTGGCAGTTACAGTTCTGGAAGTGTAACTGTTTAGGGCTGACGTATATAATGTGTTTCTTGAGTTGTGCCTATCTTCAGGATATGCATGTGTATATTCATGTTTAGTTATGAGTTGATGATATTCATCTAAAGGTGCCAAATGTGTTTCAATATGATTGCAAAGTTAGAGTTAATTTGGTGAGGCCAACTTAGTGAAGCGTCACGTCTATTCAGTTTAGACTTGCACGGTTGTAATTATGCTTGCGTTCTTAGTAGAGCCGATAAGGATTTTATGAAGAGTTGTCTTATAGGTCCCATGATTTCATACTTTGAAATAGATAGTTATAGCAAGTCAATTGTGATACGATAAGGGTTAATGATACGAAAAGAGAAGAAAGATGTACAGAGCATATTATCAGAGTTGGTTCATTCATCAAGATTCTATGTGAAGAAGAAGTGAAAGATTGTAATACACTAGAACTAATCAAAACAATAGGTCTACTCTACAGTTCATCATCAGATATAGTGCATATCTATTATATAGAAGGTTGTAGCCTTCACCATCAAGCAGTGAGCTTTTGGAAGGTAAGTCCACCACCCCTAACAGGGTTATTTGTAAAAGACTCCTAACAGGGTTCGACCCTTAACCAGGTCACTATACTTATTGCATTGTAAAGTACAACTCCTAACAGGGTTGGAATATCTTCTAACAGGGATTACTATAAACAAGTATAGTTCATTGTGGGTGTTAATTCCCATCGGGGTTTTTACCAATTGGTTTCCCTGTAATCAAATTGTGTGTTGTTTACTATGCTATCTAATTAAGCATTTACTTTGTTGTATTCTGAAGTTAAGGAAGTAAAAGAACTAAAGTTACTGATAACTGATTCACCCCCACTCTCAGTTATCCTTTGGGACTATTCTAACAATTGGTATCAGAGCCAAGTGCCTTGGAGAAGAATCCTAATAGCTTAAGGCAGATCAGATGTCTTACTTCAGAAAAGAAAGCCCTAAGTTTGATGGAGAAAATTATCTAGATTGGAAAAACAAAATGATAACACATCTACAGTGTGTTGGCTTTGAGATCTTTTAAATTTCCACACAAGAAGTTGCAATTCCATCTCTGAAAGACCTTGCAAAGGATGATGCTACTAATAGACAAAAGGATACATTTACCAATAATGCAATTGCCAAAGAAGCCCTAATCAGTGCCTTATCTGACAGTGAATTTTTTGAAATCAAGAAAATTGACAGAGCATATACCATATGGAAGTATTTAGAAGATATGTTTGAAGGAGATATTAAAGAAAAGAATGCATGTAGAAAGACATGGAAAAAGAAATATAATAGTCTTGATATGTTACCTGAAGAGAAAATTAGATCTTACAATCAAAGGATAAATGAAGCGGTCTCTGGAATCAGAAACAATGGTGGAGAAATATTAGAAGAAGATATAATGGATGTAATACCCACCTCTTGGTTTTCTTTTCAGTTTCGGTTGCCGAATTCTTTTAGGGATTTTCATGTATGTGTGGTTTATTTCAGATGGATTAGAGGATATTTATGTATCACATTTCAGTATGCTATTGATTCATTGTTTAGAGTGTTTTA
>MU225461.1:454457-472228 GCA_018584345.1 Thuja plicata
TAGATCTGATTACAAACCCAAATATAAGAAGGAATGTTATCATGCTGAAGAAGGTGTAACTGATGAAGATTCAGGAGAAGATGAAATTGGATTCATTTCCCTTAGAGACATGGAAAAGTTGCTTGAGAAAATGGAAATTGAAGATGAAAAGGAAGAACAAGATTTAGCTTTAATTTCCAAAGCAGACATCAAAACTGATTGGATCATTAACAGTGGATGCTCTCATCATATGATAGGTGACAAAGATAGATTCATTCATCTAGAAAAATACAGAGGTGGTATGGTTAGATTTGGAGATAACACTCCCAAACCTATCATTGACAGAGGTTCTCTCACTTTGGATGGAAAGAACAAGACAGATGATGTTCTATATGTTTATGGATTACATCATAACTTACTGAGTGTTGGACAGCTACTTGAAAAAGGTTATCATTTGGAGTTCAAAGACAACAAGTGCATCATTAAAAACAAGGATGGAGACATGATTGCATCAGGCTCTAAAACAAAAGGTAATGTTTTTCAGCTCAATTCAAATGTTAGTTGTTTTGTTGCAAAGGTGGATAACAGTTGGTTATGGCACAAGAGACTATGCCATATCAATTTTGATAATATAGTAAAGATCAGTAATGTCAAGGCAGTTAGAGACCTTCCTAGTATTGCAAGACCAGTTGACACAGTATGCAGGGAATGTGTTATGGGTAAGCATATAAGTAGTTCTTTCAGAAGCAAGCACAACTCAGCTGAAAACAAATTGGACATGGTACACAGACTTATGTGGTCCTACTCAAACAAGATCATACTACGGAGAAAGGTATTTCATTTTGTTTGTTGATGAATTTTCTAGGATGATGTGGGTTATGTTCTTAAAGGAGAAGTCTAAAGCCTTTGAGAAGTTTAAAATATTCAAAGCTAAGGTTGAGAATGAATCCAGATTGAAGCTGAAATGTCTGAGATCAGATAGAGGAGGAGAGTTTACCTCTAATCAGTTTTATGATTACTGTGAAGAACATGGAATTAAAAGACAGTTGAGTGCACCTAGAACCCCTCAATAGAATGGGATAGCAGAAAGGAGGAACATAATCATACTTGATACATCGTGCACTATGATTATTGAGGGAAAAGTTGCACACACCTACTGGAGAGATGCAGTAAACACAACAGTATATACTATCAATAGAACTCAATTGAGGCTAGGTGTAGATAAGACACCTTATGAACTTTGGTTTGGTAATGTACCTATAGTAAAGTATTTCAGAATTTTTGGCAGCAAGTGCTACATCAAGAGAGATGATGGTGTTGGTAAGTTTGATGCCAGAAGTGATGAAGGTATTTTTCTTGGCTACTCCACAAAAAGAAAAACTTATAGATGTCTTAATCTAAGATTGAAAAAGGTAATTGAAAGTACTCATGTAAAAATTGATGAAAAGTTTATGGTTCAAGAAAGATACTATGAATATGCACCTATGATTGTCGATGAACCCAGGCCTAGCAGCAAAGATATTGTTATTGAAGAAATTTTTCATTGCATTGATGTCTCATGCAATGACCCCGAATCAAGCAGAGAAGAATCATAGATTACAAAAGAAGAAGACACACCTAAGGTTCCTAAATTCACATCTAGATACCACTCTAAAGATGATATCATTGGAGATTAGAGCAACAACATTTTGACTAGATCAAAAGCAAAAAGTCTAGCAATGGATGAAGAGTTATGTTTACTTTCACAGATTGAACCTTTAAGTGTTGAAGATGCTTGTAATGATTCAGATTGGAAGAATGCAATGAAAGGAGAATTAGATTAGATAATTAAAAATGATACATGGGAATTGGTCCCTAGACCTCGTGACAAAAATGTGATTGGAACAAAGTGGGTACTCAGAAACAAGATGAATGAAGATGGTACAGTAGAAAGAAACAAAGAAAGATTGCTATGTAAAGGGTATGTGCAGAGAGAAGGAATAGACTACACTGATACATTTTCCCCTGTAAACAAACTAGAAGCCATTAAATTATTTTTGGCATATGGAACATTCAAAGACTTTAAAGTTTATCAAGTGGATGTAAAATCAGCTTTTCTGAATGGTGACTTGAATGAAGAATTCTACATAGAACAACCTGAAGGATTTAATCTTTCAGATGAACCAGACATGGTATGCAGATTGAAGAAAGAACTCTATGGTCTTAAACAGGCCCCAAGAGCTTTGTATGAGAGACTTAATGGTTATCTTACCAAGATTAGATTCAAGAAAGGAGTAGCAGATTATAACCTATTCACAAGAGAGACACTTGATGGATTATTATTAGTTGCCATATTTTTTGATGACATTATCTTTGGGGGTAATGACAAGCTCAGTAAAGCATTTGCAAAATAAATGCAGAATGAATTTGAAATGAGTATGATTGGTCCTATAAAATACTTTTTGGGACTGAATGTGAAACAAACAGATAAAGGTATATTCATTAATCAGTATAAATATGTGAAGGAAATGTTGAAGACCTTTCAGATGGATGACTATAAGCCAGTATGCACTCCCATGATAACAGGAAGCAAGCTTTCAAAAGATGATGATTTCATAGCAGTTGATAAGACATTGTACAAATCTATGATTGGTAAACTCATTTATCTAACTCAATCTAGACCTGACATATCTAATGTAGTTTTCATTGTTGGAAGATTTGTAGCTGAACCCAAGCAGAATCACTTAATGGAAATCAAGAGGATATTCAGATATCTAAAGGGAACTATAGACTATAGTTTATGGTATCCTAAATCAGAGAATGTACAACTTCATGTGTACACTGATGAAGATTGGGAAGGTTGTATTGATGATAGGAAGAGAACTTCAAGAGGAGTAGTATTTCTTAGAGACAAGTTGGTTTCTTGGATAAGCAAGAAGAAGAACTATATTTCTCAGTCAACAGCAGAAGCTGAATATATTGCAACAACACTGAATTGTTCAACCATGGTTTGGATTAAGCAGATGGTTAAAGACTTTGGCATTTAGGTTGATTATCCTATTATTATTCACTATGATAATACTAGCACTATCAACATGTCTAAGAACCCTATGATGCATGCAAAGACAAAACACATAGAGATCAAGTACCATTTATTAAGAGAAAAGGTTGCAGAAAAAGAAGTTAAATTGGACTATGTAAGAACCATAGAACAATTGGTAGATATTTTCACAAAGTCCTTATCAAAGGATACTTTTGAGTATCTTAGGGAGAAGTTAGGGATAATTCCCTCTCCTGAGTC
The DNA here is from genome assembly GCA_018584345.1 of Thuja plicata. Classification (NCBI taxonomy): domain Eukaryota; kingdom Viridiplantae; phylum Streptophyta; class Pinopsida; order Cupressales; family Cupressaceae; genus Thuja; species Thuja plicata. The sequence goes on from MU225461.1 coordinate 457,717, forward strand.
TATTTAGAAGAAGCAGCAAGAACATCAGTCATTAAGTGACTGATGAATGCTTGACTACTCTACTTCTGGAGTAGTACCTATGCCTAAAGATCTATGGTGCCCTTTTCCATTGATGTCAAAGGGGGAGTATATATAGTAAGGGGGAGTATGTACTAAGGGGGAGTATATACTCTGGGGGAGTATACACATGGAACAAAAAACACAGTCAGAGGAACTATAGCAGTTTAGAGAAATCTTTAATGAGGATATTGAGAAGATTGTAAAGAAAGAGGACACCATGAATAGAGGATGTTTTTGATATCATATGTTGTCATCAATGTCAAAGGGGGAGATTGTTGGAGATTTGATTCTGAGCAGTTGATTGATTATATGTTTGTCATTCATGACAACATATAATACACAGTAGTAATTCTATATGTACTTATCAGAATGATGATATGAAGACTTGCGTGGATAGATAGATGTTGTTGACATATTTATTATGTTATGTTCATACACTCAGACCCAGATATGATGTTTTAGTAAAGTTATGTAATTCTGTTATTGGCAGTTACAATTTTGGAAGTGTAACTGTTTAGGGCCGATGCATATAACGTGTTTCTTGAGTTGTGCCTATCTTCATGATATGCATGTGTATATTCATGTTTATTTATGAGTTGATGATATTCATCTAAAGGTGCCAAACGTGTTTCAAGAAGATTGCAAAGTTAGAGTTAATTTGGTGAGGCCGACTTAGTGAAGCGTCACATCTATTCAGTTTAGACTTGTGCGGTTGTAATTATGCTTGCATTCTTAGTAGATCCAACAAGGATGTTATGAAGAGTTGTCCTACAGGTCCCATGATCTCATACCTTGAAATAGATACTTATAGCAAGTTAATTGTGATACGCTAAGGGTGAATGATACAAAAAGAGAAGAAAGATGTACAAAGAAGATTATTAGAGTTGGTTCATTCATCAAGAGTCTATGTGAAGAAGAAGTGAAAGATTGTAATACACTAGAAATAATCAAGGTAGTAGGTCTACTCTATATTTCATCATCAGATATAGTGCATATATGTTATACAGAAGGTTGTAGCCTTCACCATCAAGTAGTGAGATTTTGGACAGTGAGTCCACCACCCCTAACAGGGTTATTTGTAAAAGACTCCTAACAGGGTCCAACCCTTAACCAGGTCACTATACTTATTGCATTGTAAAGTACAACTCCTAACAGGGTTGAAATATCTTCTAACAAGGATTACTATAAACAAGTATAGCTCATTGTGGGTGTTAATTCCCACCAGGGTTTTTACCAATTGGTTTCCTCGTAATCAAATTTAGCATTTACTTTGTTGTATTATGAAGTTAAGAAAGTAAAATAACTAAAGTTACTAATAACTGATTCACCCCCCCTCTCAGTTATCCTTTGGGACTATTCTAACACACTTTTTTTCTGTGCTCATCATGTATTTCTAGTGCATTAACCCTTTCAATGTGGTATTTTTCATCTGTAATCAAACCTTGGAGAGATACTCATAAAGATGGAATTTCTACTTCAATAGGCAGGACTGCTTCTGCACCATAGACTAGAGAAAATGGCATCGCACTAGTTGGTGTTCTAATACTTGTTCTGTAGGCCCATAGTGCCTGATTTAGTTTCAAATTCTAGTCTCTGCCAGACTTACAGTTCTGTCTAATATTTTAAGAATGTTCTTGTTTGATGCCTTAGCTTGTCCATTACCTTGAAGATAATAGATTGAAGAACAATGTTGAGTGATGTGAAACTATGTGCAAATTTCTTCGATGCCTTGACATTTAAACTGACCCCCATTGTCTATTATAATAGAAGAGGGTATCCCATACCTACAAAATAACGTAGTTCAAGATGAACATAGCCACTTTTTTTCCAAAGGCTTTGATCAGTGGCACGGCCTTGACCCACTTAGTGAAATAATTAGTGGTCATAATGATGTACTTGTGTCCACTTGAAGAATTAGGATAATTTTGTCCAACCAAATCAAAGGCCCATTGTTAAAATGGACAATGTGTTATAAATGGCATGAGTTCTCTAGTAGGAGAATGGATGAGATTTCCACGTGTTTGACATTTGTGACATGTTTTTGAAAATAGAATAACATCTTTTTCTATTGTGGGCCAATAATAGCCAACTCTTAGTAATTTTTTAGCTAATGAAAAGCCATTTGAGTGTGATCCACATACACCTTCTTGAACCTCTTTTAATGCGCAGTCAGACTCTTCTTGTTCTAAAAACCTAAGAAGCATACCGTCGAGACCTCTTCTATATAATTTATTAGTGATGAGGACATAACGTGATGTTGTCCTAATTAAGGCTCATTTTTCATTCCTTGATAGGCCATTGGGTATAGTCTGGTCAGTTAGATAAGCATTGAGTTTGGCATACCGGGATTGGTCTTGGGTGGTCAAAGCATAAGTTACTTGGGATTCAAGTGTATAAAAAGATGGATGGGGTAATTCTTCCACCAAGAAGTCATACTGGAATTGTTCTTCCAGTTGTAACATGGATGCCAGTGTAGCCATAACATCTGCAAATTTGTTTTGTATTCTTGGTATTTTCTGGAATGTGATGAAGACAAAGTACTTTTCAAGTCTTCAACTAGTTGTTTGTAAGGCATTAATTTCTCATCTTTATTATGATAATCTCCATTTACTTGGTTGATAATGAGGTGAGCGTCACCATACACATGTAACTCTACAAGTTTCAACTCCATAGCTAGCTTAAGACCATTCACCAATGCTTCATATTCAGAAATGTTATTTGTGCATGGAAACATTAGTTTGTATACCTTGGGTATCTTGTAGCCTTGAGGAGTTATAAATAGAACCCCTACTCCAGATCCCTATTGTGTGAAAGAGCCATCAAAATACATCTTCCACGAATGTTTAGTTAAATGCATGATTGTTTCATCACGAAATTCAATTATCAAAGGTGCGTCACCTTGCAAGGGTGAATCAACTAATTGATCTGCTAGGACTTGTCCTTTAATAGTTCTTCTATCCACATACTCAATATCAAATTCACTTAGAATTAGGACCCACTTTGCTAATCGTCCTGTTAATGCTGTTTTGCTTAAGAGATATTTGAGAGGATCTATTTTTGCAATAAGCTTTACTATATGGGACAACATATATTGTCTTAATTTTTGTGATGCAAAAACAACTGCTAAGCAAGATTTTTCAATTATACTGTAATTGAGTTCATAAGATACTAGGGTCTTGCTGATATAGTAGATTGCTCTTTCCTTTTTATTTTCATCCTCTTGTACAAGAAATACTCCTAACAATGTGGCCATAGCTGAGATATATAGGAGTAATGGGTTTCGATGAATAGGTGCCATGAGAATGGGAGGAGTAGCCAAGTAATCCTTTAATTATTTGAAGTTTTTTTCACAATGCTCATCCCATTTGAAGGTAACACCTTTATGCAACAGTTAGTAAAAGGTTGTGCTCTATCTGCTAGTTGTGACATAAATCTCCCGATGGATTGGAGTCTTCCTTGGAGCATCCTCATTTGACTAATATTGCATGAAGATGAGATTTCTAGCATAGCTTTTTCTTTTTCAGGGTCCACCTAAATTCCTTTTGCTGATACAATAAAGCTCAGGAGCTTCCCTAATTAGACTCCAAAGGCACATTTTTTTGGATTAATCCTGAGTTGAAATTGTTCCATGTGATCTAGTATCCTTCTTAGGTCTTCAATATGAGTATTCCTTATTTTTAATTGGCTAAGGTATCATCCACGTAATCCTCCATGTTTTTATGTATCATATCATGGAAGATTGTTTTCATAGCTCTTTAGTATGTAGTGCCAGCATTCTTTAATCCAAATCGCATGACGTTCCAGTAAAATGTTCCCCATGCACATGTGAATATTTTCTTATCTTGGTCCTTCAGAGCAATCTTAATATGGATATAGCTCGAGAGTCCATCCATGAGTGAGTATATATGGTAGCCTATTGTTATATCTATAATCATATCAATGTTCGATAGTGGGAAATCATATTTAGGACATGCTTTGTTTAAGTCTCTAAAGTCTATGAAAATCCTGATAGATTTATCTATTTTAGATATTGGTACCACATTAGAAATCCATCCTGCATAAGCGATGACTCTTATGAATCCAGCTTTCAATAGGTTTTCTAGCTCTACTTTCACTAGTAATGTAACATGAGGATGCATCTTTCTTAATTTTTGTTTCACGGGTTTGATCCCAACAACTATAGATAAATGATGAATTATTAATTCGGGATCAAACCCAGGCATATTAGTATAAGACCATGAAAATTTGATCTCTTTCTCTTTCAGGAACTCAAAGAATTGTACCTTTTCCTCTTCTGATAAGGATTGTGCAAAGCAAACAAATTGAGGAGCTTCTATTGTTCCCAAGTTAATCGGTTGTTTTGGTTCTATCAAAACTGAAGATCTTTCTTGAAAGTTCTTAGGGAGGATATAAAGAATCTCATCTTTTGGCACCTCTGGGAGGTTTTCACCATCATATACGTCTTTTATTTTTACTTTTTTAGAATTTGATACTCCTACAACATGGTTTTCAACATCAGTTCTTTTCTTCTTTTTATTTTTCAATTTGTGACTAAGAAACTTGATATCCTCCTCTATCATGTTCAAGCTCCTTACATTGGTGGAAGAAGCATAATGTTCACTAGCATTTAGGTAACATGCCAAAGTGTAGTCATTGGGAAAGTTCATGATAGGAGTAGGATCTGAATTATTCCAATCAATTTAGTTAGGGTTTATTAAGGATAATGATTCAGATTTTGGTAAAGATAGCATCGCGTCAGCATCAAAACTATTAACTGACAAGACATGTTCTTTTAAGTTAGCTTCTATAGTGTTTAGAGCATCAAGAGTTGAATCATCATAAATAGGGTCATTGTTAGTAATATGTGGACCTAACTCTAGTGACTCATCAGTTGATATTTCTTCTTCTTCTCATTAAATTGGAACTCATAGATTGTATCCTTTGAATTCCCTCTAGACCTAGTAAAACACTAGTATCTCCATAAAAAATCCTAAGCAATGGTATCTCATCAGATTCTAGAACAACAACAGTGTTAGGCGAAGTGTTAGAACTCTCTCCTCAATCCAATAGAGATACAAATTTGTGAATCACATCCACCTCAATGTCCATAGTAGCATCAGATAGGTTATCCAATTCATAATCATATGAGTATTTTATTTCATCATCAGATCTATTTAGAAACTCAACAATAGTTACCTGATGTACCCTACTAGCCACTTGTAGATCAAAGTGAGGTAAATATAGGACATATAAAATTGTGACCAACTGCCCCAGTTAGGATATATATCTTTTTGTTGGGGTATTTCTTTAGGAGTTTCTTCCATCAGTGGTGTTTATGGAGAGTCTTCTGTTGTTTCCTCTACTTCTTGGATATCAGTTTGTGGTAATGAAGGAACATGAGTCTCTTGTTGTGCTAAAACATTAGGTACATATATTTATCCTTGATATTAGGGATACTTTGTACTATTATGCAATAATCTCTCATAGCTCCATGGTTCTAATGTTGTTTCTTCTTCATCATCATCACTTCCTTCATCAAATATTGGACCATCTCTTGAAGTAGGGTTTTTAGAATTGTTATTGAAACCCAATCCTATTTTTTCTTTGGTGTTTATGAATTCCATGTGTATAGGTTAAACAAGCCCTTTTTATTTATCTCCTAAAGGTCCCTTCCCTTTATATCCCATCTATTTGAGAAGATCGTATCCTTTACCTTACTTTTATGGGGATATCTCCACATGTTTTACCTCATTCTCTTTTGGTTCTCCTTTGTAGAGCCAAGCCAAGACTGCTTTATCTTCTTTTTCATCCTCTTGAGAATAGAGGCTCTAACCATACCAGTTTCTTTATGAATGTCTTGTTCTTTCGATGTTGTAGGTGTGAAAGATGAGGAAGGTTTTCCATAAGATCTTGGAGACACAAGAACTTCTATCAATGATGGGGTCATGTCTAGCTTGTATTATCCCATACTGGTTTCTTCAAGCTTTAGTGTCTTTCCAAAGCTTCTCATCACCATGTCTTTAGACATTTCAAGTATAGATTCTTTTGGGACTTCCTAATTATGAGGAACCATACTATCTACTTTGACATTGTTGCAAGTATAGCTTGAATCTGTAGGAATTGTTACTTCCACCCCATTATGTGGGAATTTGATGCATTGGTGGTAAGTAGATGGTACTACTTGCATTTTATGTATCCAAGGTCTCCCTAGTAAAATTTTATAGGCCAATGGTAGATATATAACTTGACAGATCACATTTCATTCAATTAGTCCTATTCTGATTGGTAGAACAATGAGTCATTTGGATGATCTTTCTTCTTCATCGTAAGCTTTGATAGTTATCTTACTCCTTGAGTCAATGGTTTTTTCTTAAAGTTCAAACTTCTTTATTAGATTGAGAGTGCATATGTTCAACCTTGCACCTCCATCTATCAATACACATCTGACATGGGATTTGTGAATCAAGACTTCAATGTGTATGGGTTGGTTATGGGGATGAGTCAATGATTTGTCATCTTCTTCTAAAAAGGATAGGTAATGTGGAGCTGAGATATGTTTAACCATTACCTGGAACTTGTATACATCAATGTATTTTGGAACATTTGCAGAATGTAGGGCTTGTTCAAGAACTTCCCTATGCACTAAAGAGATCTTTAGTAGCTCAAATATAGAAATTTGAGCTGAGGTTCTTTGTAGTTGATCTACCAAGTTATAATTTGCAGATGGGATTGTAACTGTTTGTCTTGCTACTGCTGATTTTGGAATTGTAACAACATGTACTTTGGATGATTTTTCTTGTTTGTATGAGGATTGCGCTCCTTTGATTGGGACTTGTGCTTGGCTTTGAATCACCATGTTTGATTATGTGGATGTGTCTTTAGCACCTTTAATAGTGATCACATTGATTGATTCACTTTTGATGTCCAAGATTTTGATCACATTATCATTATTGGAGTAGGTGTAATTTACTTCATTTCCTTTTCCTTTAGAAGCTTCCCCTTTTTCATAGTTAGGGAATTGTTAAATGTTGTATGATCTTTGTTAGTGGTATGCTCTTCCACTTTGATTTTACCTCCTTCAATAAGGTCTTGTATAATGTGTTTAAGCTTAACATAGTTATTAGTCTTATGTCCCTTGGTTTTATGAAAGACACACTAAGAATTGTAATCCCGCCATCTTGGTTTGACTTTTGGTTCCCATGGTTTTGAATCGGGAATAGTGAGAACTTTATTATCCAAGAGTGTATTCAACACTATCTCAAGAGGTTCTCCCAATGGAGTAAATGTTCTTTGAGGTCTAGTCCATGGTTTTCTCTTGTTATTCACGTTGTTTACTCTTGGTATTGTGGTTGTTACCTTAGCTTCTTTGTTTTCTTGTTAGTTGTTGGTTAGATTGAACACCGTTGGTTTAGGATTAGCATTAGATGCGTCTACCACTCCATCATTAACAATGTTCTTGTTTTTTTTCCACCATTTAGGATTGTTGTTTTAGTTGGTAGATTTGTTATCACTTTGGAGTGTGGTTTCTCCTTTATTAACCATGACACCTGTTAGGGATTTTTCTTGCAAGAACTTTAAAATAGTGTTAATGCTTGCTCTGTGTATTTCCAATTTACCTTATGCAAGAAAATCCTAATTGATGAGGAATTGATAATATCCTCCTTTTTTGAGCTTCACAAACTCATGCAGGTATTACCTTTGAATGATTACTAACTTGCAATATCTATTATAGTGGATGAGGTCTTTTGCAAATTTCCTTTTACTGTATCAGTAGATAGAAAAGTATGCAAATGACTGTGATTAATCTGATACAAGGCTTAATAAGCCAAACCATTATCTTAACAATAGAAAATAGTAATGTGATAAGGATTATCATCCTTCTTCCTTTTACAGTTCTCTGAACTTAGGAGGGTTAACCTATTGAGTCTCTCTTGAAGGAATCAACAAACTGAACTCTATATTTTGATACAATTACTTAAAATTCTATGTATATATGATTAAAATGTAAAATGTTTTATTTGTTTTTTGAATATTGGATGATGATTTAACTGATTTTCCAAACCCTAACCAGTGCCTAATCCTTGGGAAAAGAGTCTATATCAAATGTGAATCCACAAAAACTGATTAATGTAAATACATGCAATTTGAGTAGAATTCCTTACAAACTACCTTTCACTCCAATACCCATGTTATCAGACCCTAATACTAAACCTTTTCTCTCTAGGATCACCTGCAAGACTTATTCCCTCCTTTAAAGAACTCACAAGCAACTGCAAAATTACCTTGTAATTGGTATATCTAAATTGCCTTACAATTTAAGCATACAAGAGCTAAAACATAAATATAAAGAGACACACAAGATATAGGCCAGAAACTGCAATGTATTTTATTAATTTGATCACTGTTTCAAATACATTCAAAATACAATATGAAAAAAAAATCAGACAATAAAGTAGTTTGGTTTACAATTCTTATCTCATCATATTCCAATCTATTCCATCTCTTAAAAAATGATACAAGAGATCAATATATAGTCTAAACCATCTCTGAATCCTTGATAATTAAGGATGCAACAAGATTCAGATGTTTTAAGACCTAACCTTAAAAACTTAGAAGAGGACAAAAGAAAAGAAGACACCAAGTAGTGGAAGGACAAAATAGGAATACATCCAAATCAAAGCTTTGAAATCTTCTACTAGCTAGCACCTTTGTCTACATATGTTCTGGATAGCCTCCAATAGTTTTAGTGAGATTAAGTGACCACCATTACAGGCTAACATACACTTATCTTTCAGAGGACTAACCTCCCTGTACTCAAATATCAGGTGCCAGGTGTCCTTCTACTCTTCATCCATGATGTCAAGGTCAATAGTGACAGGGTTATTCTTCTTGGGCTTTGTAAGAACATCCCATGCTGTGACATTATCCTCTGCAAGCCAATTAAATCTCTGAATTCTTTCAAGTTGTGCCTTCTTCCTTTACCATCTAGCATCTGTAATGCTCTTGACATCTGTTATAAACTTATTGAAATCTATTTTAGCCTTAAATGCCTCATCTAAAATCTTATTGTATCTCTCCATATCTAATTTTCCATTGTCAGAAATATATACCTCTTTATTAGGTAGTAAAGTGTCAAACTTAGTGCTCCATACTCCTAATGGCTTGATCTGATTGTCCTCTGACTTGATTGAAGGCACAAATTTATTATAGTTAGGTCCAAACATATTCAACCTGGTCCCAATTTGATATTCCTTGCCTTTAAAAAAGGACAAGGTCACCCCAATCTGTTCTATCTCATCTCCAACTTGGGTTACAATCTCTATAAAATCTGAACTCAATGGTTGAAATAATGCTAACCTCTCAAATAACCCAGTCCTAAGTGACCATGTTGCAAAGTAGGGGTTCAAAATTGACACAAATTTGTTCACTTCGACTTGTAGGCTAGGAATTTTTCCATAGGCACCCTATACTACATCAACTTTATCTTTTAAAATATTTACCCTATGTTGTAAAATTTGCATTAGGGCTCCCAAAAAAACTTCATTATGCTCCTTAATTACCTGCTCTATTTTTAATATAGCATACCCTATATCTTTAGTCTGGATCTCAGCATTTGTACTCTGCTTAAGCAAAGTAGGAGAAACTTCAGGCATTTCTTGCAAATTTTGAGTCAAATTACAATTATCGTTTCCATTGCACTAATGTTCATCACACCTAGTTCTCTTTCTTTGGAAATGAGGCTTGTTTCATCAAACAATGTTTGGTATCTATTAGACAAATGTACTACCTTTGCCTTATTTAGGTGAGAAAAATGGGTCAGGGCCTGAGAAATCTTGAGGTCTCTAATGTTATGGATAGACCGTATTAGCTTGTCTCCCTCCATCTTCTCTTGGACATTGATTAGTGAGGGCTTCTAATTTTTAGGATCTAAAGACCACATTTCTAGGGTTTGGGATTTGGAATCATAACCACACGCTTTGATCATCTCTCCTATTTGTGTCTCTTTTGAGATCTTGACATCCGGCTGCCTTCAGATTTGATCTATAATGAAGTTTGAAGTCAGGTCCCATCCTTCCACTAGGAACATACCACTTGACTTCACAAGTTGTCTAGCCTCATTAGGAGTCATATTCTCAGACTCTGGTTCATATTCTTGGATGGCCTATAAAGCTTCATTGGTTATGGCTTCTCCTCCTTGGGATCTCAATTGTGCCCCAACTTGCTCTTCTTTAGCCCATATAAGGAATTCCTTGAACTCCTTGGTCTTGATAAATTCATCATCTTTTAGGAACAACTTTTTTAGGAACTCTTTTTGTAGTTCCCTTTTATCTTGGCACAAAATAAGAGGTATCACCACATTGTCATCAGTGTCTTCCCTCTTTTTCTTTCCCTCTCTTATCATTTTTTTAGTTGGTGGTCAAAGTCACTATTCCTTGTGAATAGGGCACTAATTTTATCCTTTTTCTTCTTCTGTGTTTTTGCAAGAGAAGGCTCCCCTACTTCCACTCTTCACTTCTATTATGGAGGCTCTACATCCACCTCATCCTCATGTACTTTTGTCATGTCAATGATATTTTCCTCATTATGAGGTGGCTGATCTTGGGGTGGTGGGCTATGTACGGAGTAGCTACTACTGTACTCTGATGATAATTTCTTGTTTGGACATATGTCCTTATATTCAATTTTCTCTTCAATTTGATTACTGAGTATGCCATGTGACTCAATCATCTTCTGTAATTTTTGTAAATAGGGCATACTTGGGAAATATCCACCAAATGGGATCCCTTTTTTCTTTAGCTGCTGCTCCAAATCCATCAAATCATGATATTTTTTCAATCTTTCTGAGATTGCATCCTCTTGAAGGATGTTTCTAATCAAATCCTCTTCCTCACAGGGCTGATGCCTTTTGGTAATTGGAATGGTGGGTGTTAAAAGATTTTTGGCACTTTCTATAAAGCCCTTTGTATCAATATATCTATACAGGGCAACATTCATCATGTAGTGCCTCAACCATCCATTTACAAGGTCATAGGCTCTCTTTCCAATTGTGAAATCAGATGAACTGCCTTGGTGTAAAAGTTCCTTTCCTGTGTGAAGCCAAATGCTCCCTATCTATTAACATAAGTTACCATAGAAACTCAATGAGTGCAATTCTGGGTGGCACTCAATAAGGCAAGATATGTGGTGGCTGTGAACATCCATATACTCTTATCAATGTGAAAATTTGGTGACAGTAGAAGTCACCCCAATTATGATCTCCATTCCACTTATCTACAAATTGGCACGATCTCAATAATTGTAACACCTTCACTGGAAGTCTAGTCATATCCACCCCTAGATTTCTCAACAATGGGTATACTACCCAATTCTCAAATGCACAAAACTCATTTTCCCTAGAAGTGTAATTCCATACCCTTAAACATAGTTGTACAGGGTTGATCTTTCCATGATAGAATCTTCTAAGTTGCAAATTTGACTAGTCCATGATGTTTAAGCTATAGAACATAATGAGATGCATGAGAAAAGAATATTGCAGGAACTTAGGGCTTCCTACCTTGCTTTGGATGTCAACAAATCCTTGGTGCATCTTGTAAATTACATACAGGATGTAATCATAATCTGTACTCACATAAGGACTCTACAATTCTATAATTATCATCAGTATGTCTTATGATACTCTTTCCCTTCCACTGTCTACAACTAAGACTCTACATAGGGAATATGAGATATATTTCATGTAAAAATATAGGTCTTTATAAAAGTATGGTGAAGGATCATTAAGAATAGGGGAAATGTACTTCCAAGTTCCCTTTGGTGTATGGACCTAGATCAACTTAGCTATAATACCAACCTCTCTAGTATATCTAGAAGCTAGGGTTTTCAAATTTATCTCTATGGAACAAGGGTTATGTATATAAAAAGATTTCATAAATGAAGCTCGATCCAAGGTTACTAAAATAGTGCCATCATCCCTCTTGATGGTTTTTGAAACAATGTCATATCTACTAGCTAACTCTAAGATCAAGTCCATATCTACAAACTCATCAGAGACAACTAATTTAGCTAATCCTCTAGTCCAAGGGTTTGATATGGCCATATGGCCATCACCATTTTTATGGAAATAATTGAACAAGTGATAAACATAACAATCTGGTGTCTTAGCATCTCTAACATATGCATAATTATCTCCTAGGCATTCATCATTTACCTTTTTCCTTTGATTGGAGCCCACAAGTAGTTGAATGAACTCTTATGAATAGTTCCTCTTTCCTTTTAGGACATCATCATCCCCTCTCCTCCCACTGGTAGAGGCGACACTTACTACTCTGCTCATACTGTCTTGTGTAAATTGCAACTGATCAGCTTTTCTTTTTCACCAATATTGAAACAAATCTACTCAAAACCCTCACCTCCCACTGTAAATCACTTTATAACTCAAACCTTTAGAACTAATAATCACTTTCTAGATTCTAAATTGAAAACTTCTTTGTTTACTCTGAAAATCTTGATAACTCTGTTCTTACTGAAAATGCTAATCACTTATGCAAATCCTGAGCTCTAGAAACTTGGAAACTGGTAAGATGAAATGAATAACAGTAATGCCTATTAATACACCAATCTCTTTCAAATTCATGAATTCACAATTCAGCCTTTTCTATCTTTACTTCTACGTGTTGTGAAATCAATTCCTGCTCCTAGCCGTGGCATTTCAAACTGACAGGTGATCAATTTTGAATGATTACTTTTCTTATAGAAACCTTATTATATTAAAAAAGAAATCAATATTTGATTCTATTGGCTCCTTCAAAAAATCTCAGCAACTCTTTAAATACACTGTCATAATTTCTTCATTCTAATTGGCTGGCAACGACATAACATGGCATGGATAAAACCTCATATCTTACCTTTATCTTACTCTGGTTTCCTTCAGCAACTGCACGACTATGTAATCTCTTTGTCACAAAAAGTTATCCTCAAATCTAGTTCTTTACTAAGACTTAACGACCACCACATGATCATCATTCTGATCAAAGGCTATCTCTTAATCACTGAGTGAAATCACTTAACTCTCATTCTCTTCGAGACTTTGTGACTACCATGGATCAGCCTTTTAATCCAACGACTTACGGGTAATCTCCTTAGCTTCCCACTTAACTGCAATTTACTTTCAGACTTCCTCACTTAAGAATTATCCATGTCGCAGAAGGAATTTCTTTACCTTGGTTTTGCTTCAAGACTTCCTGACTAACTCAGGTTTTTGAAAGATTTATCTATGTGTCCCTGTAATGCCCTGCCAGGGAACCCAAGAGAACTAACCTAAACTTGACACTGAGTTAACAGGATAATTTTTTTTAAAAATGTTTACAAACAAAAATGATAACAATGCAGAAGCAATGCAATGAGATACACGACATACACATAAGAATAATTCATACACATAAACCAATCCTCGAGGGTTCCTTGACATAGAATCACTTAAGCAAGGTAATCTATGAATAACAACTATAAAGAACTAACACAAAGGATACATCAAATGAATCCAATAATATACATCTCATAACTCACATCCTCTGCACATGTCGCAGGGTATGTAGTAATCACTCTAATACAATATCACAACTGATATGATAAGATCAAAACCTCCTAGATAAACATGCTGACTACAACACAATACATCCTCCAAAGGATGTCAACCAATAAACACATATGGTTACAAATATACAACTCATGAAATTGTACAAGTCTCCAAAAGAATCAGAAGATATAACTGCAACAAGGATTATCCAAGCAAGAATAAGAACCGTCAGATCTCAATGGTAATAAGAATCACTACCACCCGACTGCGTGGAACCAAAGGTCCATTTCCACCGTGCTAAGGAGATAATAACAGGCCCACTCAAACGGGTATACAATATGAAGACAATCAAAGGCACACAAGCCACCATAAAGAAACACATAGGAAGATCCTAGAAGCTTTCTGATCACAATGAGAAAGACTAAAGCAAAAGCACAAAGATGGAAAGATCAAGAAAACTGGAAATCCAAGATCAAAGCAAAGGTACACCATCCAAAGATAAAGAAACATACATAAGATATCAAAAAAAATTCAACACAAACCATAGACTGAAACCAAAAGCCAAGTGTCCAAGACACAACCATAAAAAGGTACAATTGGAACTATGGAGGAGACTTAGGCTACATGCTATGGGAGTGTCATCATATGGTCGTATACTTGAGTTACCCAAGACTAGTCTCTATGGACCTCGGACCCTCAAGCATCATCTAGTTGAGTTTACCCTGGTCTGGTCACTCTGGACCCTGGAAGCTCAACATGCTAACTAATCTTGTATTTAATGTAATCCCCAAGTTTTATTATTAAGTTATCACTTATTAAACAACTTACAATAGGTCACCCTGGACTAGCCTCTTTGGGCCCTGGAATCCTATTGCA
>MU225461.1:489716-518652 GCA_018584345.1 Thuja plicata
ATAGTCTGATTATCTATCTGTGTCTGAGATATTCCAAGTTATCAAAACCAAATCAATTTAAATACTTTGTTACTAAGAACAAACAAACTAAATTTGTTAAGGACCTCTGTCAGCAGGACACTGTCCATATTATTGATTCCTTTAAGAGAGAATCCATTAGGTTGTCCCTCCTATAAAGAAAAGGAAGAAGGATGAGAATCCTTGTATCACTGATTATTGTTATGTTAATAACTATGATTTGTATGGTAATATCTTGTTTATGGTTATGCTTGGTCATCAGCAAGATAATTCATAAGTTGGTCCAATAAAGATACATAGCTAATCAGTGTCCACATCAACAAATACTGTGTTAACAGCAATCTTGAAAGGTAAAACCTGCCTGAGTATTTGTGGAGCTCAAAAACGAAGAAGGACCTTATCCAGTCCTTAGCAATTAGGCTTTTCTTGTCTCTGAATCAGAATTAGAAAGTATAAGGTTCAAATAGATATTTCAAGCACTGTGGTTCATGCAAGAAAAATCACTAACAGTACTTATGATTCGTCAGCAATTTACTTGTTGCGTCTTGTGTTAACCATGAAATCTAGATCTCAACTTTGTCAAAATTTTCCAATAGTGTCAAATAGAGTCTCAAATTGTCTAAGTGTGTCCAAGTAGAAGTTTGTTTATGTTTGGTGGAAGTGAATGACTTTAGAATCAGAGGGTTAGAATTCCCTAATAGTGAGCTGAGAATCAAGATGTTTTGATATATGAAAAGACCATACATTTTGAGACCAATTGTGAGAGTCCAAAAATACATGCAAGGTAGACTCCTAAGGAAGCTGTGAAACAAAAACAAGTGGACCAGCAAGACCAATAGAACCAGATTAAAGAGCCAAAAGGGTATCCAAAAGTACCAAATTTCTTTGAGAAAAACTTTTGTAAGGGCCCATTTTCCTAGATACGACTCCCTAAATGCGAGGCTTGGTTTTCTAGATGTGAGATTTTGCTAAACCAGATGTGAGCTTTGATTTAGAAGATGCAATAAAGTTTCCTGCATGCGAGCCAAGAATGACCAGAAGCAATGAAATACCCTAGATGTGAGCTAGTGCAACCATATGCAAGCTAAGATTGACAAAAAATGAGCCTCTGATGGTTTTGAGATTTTTGTCAATTTTGTCTTGGAATGCATGAATTTTGTCTGACAACAGAGGTTTTCTGAGGCTTTTCAAGTGATTCATAAACAACATGTATGCCAAGGAATGAAAATTATTACTTTTTTTTGGAGTTATCTTTTTAGTGAGTCTTTTGGATACATCAAGCAATGTTCTTTTGTTAAGGGTTATCAAATATTTTCCCTATTCTCTAGTTTCTAATCATAGAATGAAATTCTTTGCTCATAGACTTAGGTACACACTCACATGCTAATCAGAATATGGCCATCACCAAGCATGCAATGGCTCCATTCATGATGTCATATTAGCTGACCCCAACCGCAAGTGAGGGCACAAAATGATGAGTATCTTGGGGCAATTACTATTTGCCTTGCACAAATATTATCACCCTCTTGGAGATAAACTAGGTTTTTTTTACTACATGTGTTTATTATGTTGGGGCATCCGTTCACAATTGTCTCCCATAGAATTTCACAAGGAAAAATTGAGGCATATAGCCCTATGAGTACTCAAATGTGTGTAGTCTCACAAGAAAGATTCAAGCGGCTCCGCTCTACACACACTCAAGCATGTTCAAGGAATGATGTCAAAATTCCAAGAACAAAAATGACTACATATTCTGAGGCTTTGGCCTACGAGGAAGAATATTGATTATAGTGAGTTGGAAGGGTTGGCGTAAACCCGTCCTCACTTGGGTCATCCCGAGAGATTTTTTCCTCAACCAGCATGCCCTCTAATGTTTTTGAAAGAAATGAAAAGGATTGGCAAGCTTAGGAGTCTAGATTTTTTATTCTTCAAAAGAATAAGAGCATACTCTCCTATTCCATGCCATTTTCTCCCACAAACACACCAAACAAGTTCATTTCCTCAAACTACTTCACTCAAAATTCAATCTCCCATGACGAGTCTTTGATTCCTCCACTTGGAAACAAGAGTAAATCCTCTAGTGAGACTAAGTAATAAGCTTAAGTTTGAATTTAAGTTCCTATTTTAAGAAAGCACAAAGCATTTGGAAAGAAAATTTGTGTTGTTCAATTTACGCAAATTAGGTGATTTTCTTGTTCATTTACTTTTCCCAAAATTAGACAATGATTTTGCTTTGTTCAATTTTATACAAGATTTAGTGCTTGGATTGTTCAATTACTATCCCAAAAGAATTATACAATTGAACTTGTTCATTTAACCACAAGATTTAGTGCTTTTATTGTTCAATTACTATCCCAAAAGAATTATACAATGTGAGTTTGCTTTGTTAAATTCACTCCAAATTCTTCTCAAATCTTAAATTGACTTTTGAGTTTCTGATTGTCCTTGAAGGAAAAGAGCATAATCCTCTGGTAAATTTAGTAAGTGATGGAAAATGTACTTAGTTTTAAATCTTTGAACAAATGAAATAAAATTGAACAATTCTACAACTTGCAAAGCACAAGTTAGTAGTTACTTTCCACTTTTTTGAGAAAAAAAGGCTCTGACAACAACCTGCAATCAATAGTTAGGTTGTTTAAAGGATAGAAATAGACAAGATCACAAGATTAGTGGTTAGATATTCAAATTTGCAAAACAAATAACCAAATGTGATTTCCTTTCCTAGATGCGAGCCTAAATTTCTTGTATGTGAGGCCCTTTCCTGAATGCGATGCTTTTCACAAAATATGATACAAAATCTTACCAGATACGATCTTTTACCAGATATGATATAGAAATCACCAAATGTGAGTTTAGAAACCTAGGATGCAATCAGATTTCCTGTATGTGAGGACCTTTCCTAAATGTGATTTTGGATCAAATAAAGGTGGCTCTAAACCTGGAAACAGAGAACCAAAATTAGTTTAAAATGATTAGAAAATGAGGTAAAATCTGAGGATTTGCCCCACGATGGGCACCAGAAATGTGTGTGTATTTTTTGGATCTGCTAGCTGCAACAACACACTTCAATATGTCATTGCATTAGTGAAATAACATGAAATATCAAAGGAAAAGCACATATATATCACCAAAATCAACATATTTCTCCCTATCTAAGAAGAGTATGAAATATGCTATAATTGCCCTCAAATTATACATAAATCAGTGACAACATCTATTAGGAATAGTCCCAAAAGATAAATGAGAGGGGGGGTGAATCAGTTATCTATAAGATTCAATTCTTTTTCAATTAAGCACAGAATAAATTTAAACATAAACTAAACAAGATAACATAGAATTGAACAACACAATTTTGGTGATGGGGAAAATCAAAAAGGTAAAAACCCCAGTGGGAATTAGCACCCACAAATAAATGTACTAGTTTATAATGATCTTTGTTAGAAGATCTTGCAACCCTATTAGGTGTTGATCTTTACAATGTAATAAGCACAGAGACCTGGTCAAAGGTCAGACCTTGTTAGGAGTCCTTTACAAATAAACCTGTTAGGGGTGAGGACACACTGTCCAAGAGATCACTACTCAAATGATGAAGGTTGCAACCTTCTGTAAGGCTGATATACACTATATCTGTTAATGAACTATTTGAGTGGACCTGCTGTCTTGATTAGTTCCAATGAATTGTAATCTTCTTCTACTTCTTTACATAGATCTTCAACTTTTTCTGTCTAACTTTCTGCTCTGCTCTATCTTTTCTTTTTCACTTCATTTTCACACTTTTCAATCACAATTGAACTACTATTTGTATCTTCCCCAAGGATAAGGTCACGAAAGTTGTAGTAAATATTTTAGTAACTTCCTTGTTGGCTTAACTAAG
Organism: Thuja plicata; assembly: GCA_018584345.1. Lineage (NCBI taxonomy): Eukaryota > Viridiplantae > Streptophyta > Pinopsida > Cupressales > Cupressaceae > Thuja > Thuja plicata. Next base: position 493,609 of record MU225461.1, read on the forward strand.
CACACAATCAAAGATAGGACCGCACAACTCAAGATGAGTGGATGCGTCGCTTCACATAGTTGGCTCTACCAAATTAACTCAAACATCATGCTTTCATTAAAACACATATAGCACCTTTGGCTAATCATCATTAACTCATAACTAAACATGAATACAAACACACATATCCCAAAGATGAGCACAACTCAACAAACAATGTAAATACGTCGGCTATTAACAGATAATCTCCAGAAACTGTAACTGCCAAAATAGATGAACATAACTCCACTAAAACTACATATCTGAGTCTACGTGTATGAACATTGCATCCAGAACATGTCTACAACATAGATGTAAATGTGCAAGGCTCTAGAATATCTGTATTGATAATTTCTTACAGGACACTGCTGTATATTATATGTTGTCATCAATGACAAACATACAATCAAATATTTGTACAGAAGCAAATCTCCCACAATCCCCCCCTTTGACATTGATGGCAACATATGATATGAAAAAACACCATCAACCCAAAGTATCCTTCTTATTTTTACAATCTTCTCAATATCCTCATCAAAAGATCATCTTAACTGTTGCATCTCTTTTTACTATATTTTTCATTACTACATACTCCGCTAGAGTATATGCTCCCCTTACTATATACTCCCCCTTTGACATCAATGGAAAATGGAACCAAAAAAAATTAAGCACAGGTACTACTCCAGAAGTAGAGTAGTCAACCATTCATCAATCACCTAGGACTGATGCTCTTGCTACAAGTTCTAATTAGACTCAGGTAAGGGAATTACTCTTAGCTTCTCCCTAAGATACTCAAAAGTATCTTTTGATAAAGGCTTTGTAAAAATGTCTGCTAACTGTTCTTTAGTGCTCACATAATCCAACTTTACTTCTTTGTCTGCAACTTTTTTTCTTAGAAAATGATATTTGATCTCAATGTGTTTTGTCTTTGCGTGCATCACAGGGTTCTTTGACATATTGATAGTGCTAGTGTTATCACAGTGAATAACAATAGGATAATCAATCTAAATACCAAATTCTTTAATCATCTGTTTGATCCAAACCATTGTTGAACAATTTAATATTTCTGTAACATGCTCAGCTTCTGCTATTGACTAAGAGATACAATTCTGCTTCTTGCTTGTCCAAGTAACCAACCTGTCTCTAAGAAATACTACTCCTCTTGAGGTACTCTTCCTGTCATCAACACAACCTACCCAATCTCCATCTGTATACACATGAAGTTGTATATTCTTCAAGTTAGGATACCATAAACCATAGTCTTTAGTCCCCTTTAAGTATTTGAATATCCTTTTTATTGCCATTAGGTGATTTTATTTGGGTTCAGTTGCAAATCTTCCAATAATTCCAACTACATTAGAAATATCTGGTCTAGATTGAGTACGATATATGAGTTTTCCAATCATAGACTTGTATAATGTCTTTTCAACTACTGTGGAATCATCTTCTTTAGAAAGCTTGTCTCCTGTTATCATGGGGGTGCTTACTAGTTTGCAATTTTCCATTTTGAAAGTCTTCAATATCTCCTTCACATACTTAGACTGATTTATGAATATGCCTTTGTCTGTTTATTTTACATTTAATCCCAAAAAATATTTGATAGGTCCAATCATGATCATTTCAAACTCACTTTGCATCTCTTTTGCGAATTCTACACTAAGATTGTCAATACCTCCAAAGATAATGTCATTAACAAAGATAGCAACAAGTAGTAGTCCATCATGTGTCTCTCTCATGAATAAGTTGCAATCTGCTGCTCCCTTTTTGAGTCCAATCTTTTTCAAGTAACCATCAAGTCTCTCATACAAATCTCTTGGGGCCTATTTAAGTCCATAAAGGGCTTTCTTTAGTCTTCATACCATGTCTGGTTTGTCTGATAAATTAAATCCTTCAGGTTGTTCTATGTAAAATTCTTCCTTCAAGTTACCATTCATAAAAGCTGACTTGACATCCATTTGATATACTTTAAAGTTTTTGAACGTGGCATAGGCCAAAAAAAACTTGATAGCTTCCAGTCTTCTCACAGGGGAAAATGTATTAGTGTAGTCTATTCCTTCTCTCTATGCATATCCTTTACATACTAGTCTTGCTTTTTTCTTACCACTGTACCTTCTTCATTCATCTTATTCCTGAGTATCTACTTTTTTCCAATCACATTTTTGTCACAAGGTCTAGGAACCAATTCCCATGTATCATTCTTGATTATCTGATCTAATTCTTCTTTCATAGCTTTCTTCCAATCTAAATCACTAGATGCATCTTCAACACTTAAAGGATCAATTTGTGAAAGTAAACATACCTCTTCATCAACTGATAAACCTTTTGCTTTAGATCTTGTCAAAACTCTACTACTCTGATATCAAATGATATCTTCCTTTGAATGGTATCTAGTGTGAATTTTGGAACTTTAGGTGTGACATCTTCATCTGTAATCTGTGATTCCTCTTTGCTTATTTTAGGGTCATTGCATGATACATCAATACAATCAAACATTTCTTCAATAACTGTTTCTTTATTGCTAGGCCTGGGTTCATCTTCAATCATGGGTGCACAATCATAGTATCTTGAATCATGAACTTTTCATCAATCTTCACATGTTTACTTTCAATTATCTTCTTCAATCTCAAGTTAAAACATCTATATGTTTTTCTTTTAGTAGAGTAACCAAGGAAAATACCTTCATCTCTTCTGGCGTCAAACTTACCAACACCATCATCTCTCTTGATGTAGCATTTTCTTCCAAAGATTCTTAAGTATTTTACTGTAGGTACATTACCAAAACAAAGTTCAAAAGGTGTCTTATATGCACTCGGTCTTAGTTGTATTCTATTGATAGTATAGACTGTTGTATTGAGTGCATCTCTCCAATAGGTGTGTGCAACTTTTCCTTCTATCATGATAGTGCGCGATGTTGCAAGTATGATCCTATTTCTTCTTTCTACAATTCCATTCTGTTGAGGGGTTCTAGGAGCACTCAACTTCCTTTTGATCCCATGTTCTTCACAATACTCATAAAACTGGTCAGAGGTGAATTCTCCTCCTCTATCTGATCTCAGACACTTTAGTTTTAATCCAGACTCATTTTCAAATTTATCTTTGAATATTTTGAAATTCTCAATCTCTTCAGACTTATCCTTTAATAATGCAACCCACATCATCCTTGAAAAATCATCAACAAAAAAAAAAAAATACATTTCTCCATAGTATGATCTTGTTTGAGCAGGACCACATAAGTCTGTATGTACTAGATCCAATTTGTTTTCTACTGAGTTCTGCTTGCTTCTAAATGAGCTTCTTACATGCTTTCCCATCACATATTCCTTGCACATAGTATCAACTAGTCTTGCAATACTAGGAAGGTCTCTTACTTCCTTTACATTTCTTATCTTTACTATGTTGTCAAAATTTATGTGACAAAGTCTTTTGTACCATAGCCAACTATCATCTAGTCTTGCAACAAAAAAACTTACTTCTGAATTGAGCTAAAAGACATTACCTTTAGTCTTAGAGCCTCATGCAATCATATCTCCTTTTTTTTTTGTTAATGATGCACTTATTGTCTTTGAATTCCAACTGATATCCTTTGTCAAGCAATTGTCCAATAATTAGTAGGTTATGATGTAAACTATCAACATAAAGAGCATCATCTGTCTTGGTCTTTCCATGTAAGGTAATAGAACCTCTTCCTATGATAGGTTTGGGAATTTTATCTCCAAAGATAACCATACCATCTTTGTACTTTTCCAGATGTACAAATCTATCTTTGTCTCTTGTCATGTGATGTGAGCATCTGCTATCAATGATCTAGTCAGTTCTGATGTCTACTTTGGAAACTAATGCTAACTCTTGTGCTTTCTTTTCATCTTCATTGTCCATTTCTTCAAGCATTTTCTCAATGTATTTAATGGAAACAAATCCAATTTCATCTTCTCCTGATTCATCATCAGTTACACCATCTTCAGCATGATAGCATTCCTTAGTATATTTGGGCTTGTAACCTGGTTTGAATTTCTTGACTCTAGTAGGACACTTGGATGCAAAATGGCCAACTTTGTTGCATGAAAAACATTTGAATGGTAGCTATCCTTCATATTTTCCTTTACCTTTCCTTTCTTTCTTGGAAATCATAGCAATGATTTATTCTAGTTCTGTATCCACTCCTTCTTTCTCTTTATTACTAGAGTTGCTCAAGGATTTCTTACCATGGACTGAGGCTTTGAAAGTTGTTTCACTTTTAGGTTTTGTCTTCATTCTTGATATCTCAAATGCAAAGATTTTGCTAATCAAAGTCTCTCTCTTGAAGTCTTTTTAAAATTGTGTAGTCTCATCTAAGATATTGATCTTTCTCTCATAGTCTATTGTTAATGTATTCATCAGTTTGTCCATTATGTCTTCCTCTGAAATTTCTCCACCATTGTTTTTGATTCCTGAAACTACTTCATTAATCCTCTAATTGTAAGCTTTGATGTTCTCTTTAGGTAGCATCTCTAAGTTGTTATACTTCTTTTTCCATGTCTTTCTCCACGCATTATTTTTTTGGATATAACCTTCAAACATATCTTCTAAATACTTCCATATGGTGTAGGCTTTGTCTACTTTCTTAATCTCAGAGAATTCACTATTAGATAATGCACTTATAAGGGCTTCCTTGGTAATTGCATTAGCAGTGAATACATCCTTTTGTTTATTAGTAGCATCATATTTTGCAAGGTCTTTCAGAGAGGGAACAACAACTTCTTGTGTGGATATTTCAAAAATGTCAAAACCAACGCACTGTAGATGTGTTATCATTTTGTTCTTCTAGTCAAGATAATTCTCTCCATCAAACTTAGGTCTCTCTTTTTTGAAGTATACCATTTGATCTACCTTAAGTTGTTAAGATGTCTCTCTAAGGCACTTGGCTCTGACACCAATTGTTAGGAATAGTCCCAAGAGATAACTGAGAGGGGGGGTGAATCATTTATCTACAAGATTCAATTCTTTTTCAATTAAGTATAGAATAAATTTAAACATAAACTCAACAAGATAACACTGAATTGAACAACACAATTTTGGTGATGGGAAAAACCAAATTAGCTAAAAAACCCAGTGGGAATTAGAAACCACAAATAATTGTACCAGTTTATAATGATCCTTGTTAGAAGATCTTACAACCCTATTAGGAGTTGATCTTTACAATGTAATAAGCACAGAGACTTTGTCAAAGGTCAGACCCTGTTAGGAGTCTTTTACAAATAACCCTATTAGGGGTGAGGACACACTGTCCAAGAGCTCACTACTCAAATGATGAAAGTTGCAACCTTATGTAAGGTAGATATACACTATATCTGATAATGAACTATTTGAGTAGACCTGCTGTCTTGATCAGTTCCAATGAATTGTAATCTTCTTCTGCTTCTTCACATAGATCTTCAACTTTTTTTGTCTAACTTTCTTCTCTACTCTATCTTTTCTTTTTCACTTCATTTTCACACTTTGCAATCACAATTGAACTTCTATTTGTATCTTCCACAAGGATAAGGTCACAAGGGCTGTAGAAAATATTTTAGCGACGTCCTTGTTGGCTTAACTAAGCATACAATCAAAGTTAGGACTGCACAACTCAAGATGAGTGGACGTGTCACTTCACATAGTTGGCTCTACCAAATTAACTCAAACATCATGCTTCTATTAAAACACATTTAGTGCCTTTGGATAATCATCATTAACTCATAACTAAACATGAATACAAACACAGATATCCCGAAGATAAGAGCAACTCAACAAATAATGTAAATATGTCTTCTCTTAACAGATAATCTCTAGAAACTGTAATTGCTAAACAAGATTAACATAAATCCACTGAAACTGCATATCTGAATCTACGTGTATGAACATTGCATCCAGAACATGTCTACAACATAGATGTAAATGCACAAGGCTCCAGAATATCTGTATTGATAATTTCTTACAGGATAGTGATGTATATTATATGTTGTCATCAATGGAAAACATACAATCAACTATTTGCACAAAAGAAAATCTCCAACAACATCATGGTTAGAATGGAAGATTTAATCTAAATGCAAGATAAAATACTCAATCAAAGTTCATTTAGAGATCCAATTGAAATATTATAACAATGCTAAATGCTAGAGATAAAATGCAATAAGAAATATCTAACAATATGAGCATCATAAGTTTGCAAATGAATTCTAAAATTAGGGGCCCATTGAGCTCAAAATTCATTCCATTTATAGAATAATTTGAGGAATGAGAGGTTAGGATTGAAATTTGAAGAGAGGTAGAGATTGAATCTTTGGTGATCCATGTGAGGTGATCCAAGTGATTTAACTCTCATTGGCTAGGGGATTGAATTTCCCTTTTGCAAGTGACAAGTTGTATTTAGGATTTATTTAAATCCTTTTAATTAATTACTTTAGCCATTATTTGATTGTTTTTTATTTAATTGATTTGATTTGATTTAATTGGCTAAGGCAATTACTGTAATTTAGTGATAAGATCACTTAGGAGATTAAATTTGATTTAAATTAATTATGCTAATTAATTGAAGAATTTTCTTGACATAATTAGGGGTATGATCACACTTACGGAAAATAGGGTCTATGGTCAGAGTAGACCAAATTAGGGTGGTTACACCTACTATCTCGACACCCATTAGTTTGACAACTACATCTTGAGAGAGAAAAGAAGCTATTAAAGGTACATGTCATTATTACATGAAACCTTCTAGTTTTTAAGTTATTGAGAGTAGTTATGAAGAGATCAAGAAATTTTATGGTTTAAGGGATGTTTAAGCATCTAATGAAAGTAACATTCATAGTGGAAATCAGTAAAGAAGTTAATTCAGTTTCAGAGTGCATATATTTCCAACAAGAATGCAAGGCAATGAAGTAAATCAGAAGCATCAAGTGATTATGTAAGAACAATGCATGCATTTGCATGATAAAGGACATTCATGAAACAAATCAGGTACAAAATCTAATTCATGCCAAAATAGAGAGAAAGATGAATCAGATTATTGTAATCACTAACATGTATCTCTATGTTGTATAAACTATAAAGGAAGAATCACTGTAAATGAACATATTTAACATATATGTAAAGCTTAAAGCATAACATTCAATCCATACTATTGAACAATGTGTATAATCAAATGATTTAATTCAAGAATCTAAACATGATGGAAAAAAATCCTTCAAAGGGATTTAGGTGCCACATGCCATGCAAGTAGTTGATCAAAAGTACAATAAAGGTGTGAAGCCTTGTGTAAAGGCAATGAATTTTACCCACGAAGTCTACTAATTTATTTTTTCATAAGATAGAGGCAAAGTAGCAGTTATAGTGACAAAAATGTTAATTAACAAAAAATACATCAAATAATAATGCAACTATAGTATAGTTAACATATATATAAAGCAAGGACTATGTTTATAATTATTAAGAGTACATTCAAAGTATAGATTACAAAAGATATGGACAACCACAAACAAATATTGATACATCAAAGATATGTCATATAGCAACTACACGAGGCAAATTCAAGTCAATGGTGTGTTTAACACAATGAACAAAGAAGTATATAGTGCAGTCAGGAAATAATATATGCAACCAATAACATAGTATTCAAGGCATGATCAACTAGAAGTGGGTTTTCTAGATTACATTAAATGAAAGATAACAACATTTCCATACATAGATCAATAGAGAATAATAATGTTGTTTACAAGAACAAAAAACTTGTTAATATTTGTAGCTTGAGTTGTATGATCATTTAGAATACATATAAAACTTCTATATTGATTAATAATAATATAATGTATTTGTATATATATATGATATATGTATATGTTATATTATATATATTATTAATTATGTAAACTTATATTATTCTAATATATGATTGATTAATGAACCATTATAATATTATATTATAATGAATAGATATGTCCCTTCATGGGACATGTCTCTCCTAGCCCCATCCTTAATATAAATGCAAGAAAGATTGCTGCATTTGAAACAAACAAAAAATATTAGAGACTGCTATTACATTTGCACCGATCTTAATAACTTTAATATGGTATCAAAGCGGGTGACAAACCTAGGAGATAAAATTGAAATTGAAGATCATATGGTGCATTAAACTCTTTTTGTAATTTTGAGTTCATTGAGTTCTATAAATCTCTAGTAATACTAAAGGAGCTCTTTGTATGATGTGATACTATCTTTCATTGTTGTTATATCAGATTGTAATTGGTTCTTTTATGGCATTTAATTTCTAATTATGGATAGTAATTATGGAGCTTATAAAGATTAATATTGGATTTTGACTACTGCTATTTAGTGTTGAGTGAAAAATAAAATTTTACAATGAGAAGTAATGAAGTATGTATCACTCCGTATATGAAGAGTTCTAGCCTCTATGATAAAAATATTGTCGATGATTTAACTTGATCATTCTATAATATCATTTCTAAGGATGCAGTAGATATATGATGTCATATATCCAAAACTCAATATGAGATCAAATCTTTGAAGAGAGGTGAATTTTGGCATGGAGCTTGCCGAAATATAGAATCACGTGCTTTCCACGGAATCCAAATGCCTAATCATGTGAAAGTGATGATATGTACTTCAGAAGGATACCGCATGAGCCCATTGATATTATTAGTGTCACATTTTAGATAGAGAAGGTCGTTGCAGAAGACCATGGGTTGCCAGTGACAAACCACTGGAATTCTTTGTTGTTAGAATAACTGAGAGGGGGGGGTGAATCAGTGGCCTTAAAATAATTCCAAAAATGCAATGAAAAATTATATCTCAAATATAATATCCTCTAGTTATCTTTTATTCCATCAAGATGTATTCCTTAAATAACTTTAACAAATATAACCTGCTTGGTAAGATATACTATCTATCTTTTCTAGACTTTACCGAATAGCAGTAAATAAACTTAGTGTTAACCGACCAATCCAGTTTCAATAGCGTGTAAAGAAAAATATCAATGCAATAAAATATATACACATTTGACACATATATTTTAACATGGAAACCCAGTTCATGGAAAAACCACTTGGGACCGGTAACTCTAAAAAATTCACTCTTCTAAAGTGAGCTCGGTGAAGAGCCAACCATGTTAAAGGTTACAAACACACTGTTAAGTGCGACCTTGTTAGAGGATTTTAAAATAATAGTTTGTATTTTGACCTAGCACTCACTATTATGTCAATAAGAAAACCTTTTGATAGTGTTGGGTATCTCAATACATTAAGGACTGTTAAATCCCACTCGGTTAAGAGATTTTCTGAATCAGTGGTTACACTAATACAGTAAATGATCTGTTCAATAATAAAACTTTAACTTGCAGATATTTAGATCTATTTTTAGTCCAATAATACCTCTCTAATCAACGTTCACTTCAGTTTCTTTTCTTTCATTCGTTCTTCTTTCTTCTCGGTGAATGCTCTGTCCTCTGTTCCTCAATGTCTATAGAATTCCTTGGCTCTGTCCTTCAGCATGTACGATCAGATCTACATGAAGAATTCTATCTTCACCAGAATATATTCAACATTCCTTTCTTTTCATAATTAATTCCTTGTCTCTTTATATAGACATGATTAGATGCTTAATCTCCTTGTTTTTTTCGTAGATCACTTCTTGATCCGTAAAACTTGCTATTCTTTTCTTTATCCCGCAAAGCTCTGCTTTAGTTTTATCCCGTAGATTTATCCTTGATAAATACACTTTAAATCAAGCTTCCATGCTTTAGTTTAATTTATTGTTAAGAATAAAGTAGTCAATAAGTCAATCTCTAAATATAGCTCTTGCCAGCTATGTAGTTTTTTCATTCTTTAACTTCTGTTCTGATTAGTCATCAACTCCAATTAGCTCGGTAGAAACTTTAGTTATGCTCGGTACTCGGTATACACTATGAAATACTTGGTGACACTTTCTCGGTAACACTTTCTTGGTTACTACTGTGCTCATTTTACACTGTCTGTTGGTTTTTACTATCACTCAGTGACATACATACTTTTTATGTTTTTACTGATAACATAAGCTTTGTCTATTCAACTCTTCAAGATTATGACTGATATGTATTTGAATAATCAAACCATATCAATTTGACATCAATGAAAATATAATACATTAACTGATTTATTTCTTTCATTCACTTTTGCATATGGTGATCATCAACTTATCATCTTCAAACATTTAATCAGTTATAGTTCATCAATCTCTCCCTTTGGCATTGATGGAAACATACTATGAAATATGCAGTATAAAATATGTGAAACTTATTGTTCTATAACCAATTCAAATATCTGAGTCTTGGTAAGCTCTTCTAGCTTAGATTTGATTCTACTATGTGCTCTCCCTTTCTTCATTCCCTTCAATGGATAGGTGTAGAATTTTTTTTTTCTAATTACATCTCTCCCTTTCTTGTAGAATCTCTTCTCCCTTTTCTAGATAGATATGCAGTAGTGTTAACTCTCTCTAATTCTCTCCCTTTGATGGATGTTTACTTCATTGAATATCCCTTTAACTTTGGATTTTCTTCTTCCTGATGTATATTTCATTGAATGTCTATATAATTCATTGAATATATCTCTCCCTTTGACAGTAATGCCAAAATTTTTACAACTCTATAGTACCTCCAATGTACTAATATATCATTGCTATCCATATCTCAACTTGCATCAACATGATTGAACTTTTTATAATGTGTAAGCTGATGCACCCTCTAAGTTAGCTTAGTGACTAGTAGACTATTGGGATTAATGGGAAGTAGTACTGAGAGGGGAGGGGTGAATCAGTAGCTCTAAAACTTTTAACCCTTTTCTCTTTTGATCATTAGAAATAATTATTTACTATATTATCGACCATATCTATTGTTCTTCTTATGCATGTGACATTAATTCATAATATTTAATTGTTTGCAACATTCATAGAAAAATTCATGAAAGTAATAAACACATAACACAAGATATGATACCGCAGAAAACTCTTGTTAGGAAGTAAAAAATGTGGTGGGGATGACACCCACAAAACTTCACTATCTCCAAAATGGAAGGGAGTAGGTATAGTCTTAAAATTGATCACTTCTGATGACCTACCCAGTTAGGAGTATTAAAGTGGAGACCAGTTAAGATCTACTCTATTAAGAGCTTTAGCAACACTGATTTAAGTGTTTACTCAGTTAAGAGATTTACAATAGGACTGTTATGTCCACCTTTCTTGAAAGGATTTCTTAAGTATACTACACTTGTTATAATGAGTACAATATATTGACCCAACTGTATGCAATCTATAATTTTTGATCATAGATCCATCAAATCTCTCATAATAATAATATCACCTATAGTGATTGATGAATACCTTTTCTCTTCTCGTCGGTATCCTGTGTTCTTGTTCTTGAAACTAATTTGATTCTTTTTTGTCCTTCTACATGAATTCTCTTGTCTGGTCCTTAGATTCTCTCACTGGCTACAATCATCATCAAAAAACATGTTCATAATAGATTGAGTATTTATTTATACAACTATTTGACCTATTTTAGAATCACACATTACAATGTTAACTCTTGATCCAAGGTTTACAACTTGACCTTGATCTTTAGTTTGCATGTTTTAAATCAATAAAAATAATTAAAACAATAATAATTACATTTCTTCCTCTACACATAATGGATTTAAAACAAATCAAGAAGCTAAATATACAAATTTAGTTTTTTATCTGACGTGGAAAGTCAGATCCACTTTTTGTGGGATGTAACTGACTATCGGTTCTTGGTCGTTGGGTTGAACTGAAAGTCTGTTGGCATTCCTTTGTTGAATTGATCATCGGGTTCCCTTCATCTGTTAGGTTCCTCTCTTTTTTGTTCTATCAGGTTGCACTATTGTTACTCGTCGGGTTCCTTTATCCTTTTTTTTGTCATTGGGTAACACTAAATAGTGTTTTTCGGGATGCTTTGAACTTGGTAGTATCAGGTAACCTTGGCGTTGGGTAGTGTTGTGCCCTGTCTATCGGTGTAGTGTAAAATGATGGTGTAGATCACTTTTTCCCTTGTGTATACTAATGGAAAAATATAATGCCTTCAGTCTCCCCCTTTGAAATTAGTATAAAAAATTGATATGTGCATAATACTAAAGTATTTAGTATGTACACCATGTTTATATCCTTGTCATTATATGACTCCCCCTAACTGTATGCATCGGTATAGTATAAGTATAAGTATATGTATACTTGCCTTTGTACTATACATTCCCTATTCTTTTCTCTTTCAATTGTTTGATTGTACATTTCCCCCTTTATACTTTCTGAACTGTATGTACATATCACTTCCCCCTTTATTTGATACGCATGACAAAAATGTACAACTTATAAGATGCCAAAAATGTGACAAAAATGTGTAACTTACAATGTGTCAAGAATATGTGAACGGGTGTTCTTGATTTCTTCGAGCAAGTTATCCCATTTTTCTTTTAGGAGTTCTAGTGCCATGTGCTCTAGCTCTAGTCATGCAAGCATATCATAAATTTTTTCTAGGATAGACATTTCTGGGGTGGAAATTAGTTCTCTTTCCTTTGTCATATGTTTATGCAATAGTGTGAGTGTTGGTAAGAGTTGTGCATGAAGCTCATTTACCTCATCTCTAAACTTGGTCTCTGCAATCTGAATATCCTGTCTCAATTTTCGAGCTTGCTTGAGTTGCTCATTGTGCAATTTTATTGCCTCTTCACTATTCATGAGAATTTGTGCACTTGTCTGAAGACCAACATATATTTGTGCTATCTTTTTGGTATACTCCTGAGTGAGTTGTTCAAGCGTGCATAAATTCTATATCAAGGTTATAGCTTCTAAGATTATTGGATCTATTGTGCTAACTAATTCATAAAGCTTTACCTTTTGCAATGCCACTTCTTGGCTTATCTTTTCTACTAGCTTGAACTCATATTTCTGTTCAAGTCTTTCTTCTATGACCTTCTCAGCATCTATGTTCTGAGATGTGATTGCCTCTGTGAGAACCACTAATTGATCAAGCATTGGGGTTGTTTGATCAACATCTACATTTGGTACTATTTGTTGAAGTATTACTGTTGCTACTTCAAGTACCTTTTCCTCCTTTGTGGCTTTTCTCAATTTGTCTTGCATTGCTTTTCTCTCATAGAGTCTTGCACACCTGGTCAATTTAGTTGGATCTAATGTCCTGGGATCACAAACTGGAATCTCAATGATTTCATCCAGGGGTTTTTTGATCAACATCTACATCTGGTACTATTTGTTGAAGTATTACTGTTGCTACTTCAAGTACCTTTTCCTCCTTTGTGACTTTTCTCAATTTGTCTTGCATTTCTTTTCTCTCATAGAGTCTTGCACACTTGGTCAATTTAGTTGGATCTAATGTCTTGGGATCACAAACTAGAATCTCAATGATTTCATCCAGAGTGACTAGATTCTTATGATTTCTCTTCTTCTTCTTTGAGACTTGTGTGGATGCAGATGTATTAACTACCATTGCTAGTTCATTTCTCCTCTCTGAAGTTCTTGGTGAAGGCTTTGTTGAAGATGCTTCTTGTGTTTTCTGCTCATTGTGCACCTGCCAGTTTTTTGAAGACATCTCTCCATCAACCTTGGGTGTCTCTGCAGATTTTTCTTCTATTTTCTTCTCCAGCTCATCTTTCTTCACTTCTTCACTCTTATTTTTCTAAGTTTCCTCTTCTACCTTTTTTGTTTCTTCTTTATTTTGATCAGTAGATTTATCTTTTTGATCATTGGTTGCATCTTGCTCTGTAGTTGTGTCCTTTGTGTCATATGTGGTGTCTTTTTCTTCTACATCACCCTTGTCCTCAGGTGTGTTTATATCTTTTGCAGTATACCCTTCATTATCTTCTAGTATATTGATGGCCTTCATCAATACTAGCATATTTCTTTGTGTGCTAGCTTGTACTGTATCTAGAGTGGTGTCCTACTCATCAGTTTTTTCTTTTTGAGAAGTGACATCTTCATCTTTTTGTATTTGCATTTTTAGGGCCTGGTTTTGTTATGTCCATGACTGGATTGTCTGGCCATACTTCATCAAGAAAATCCATGTCCTTATTGACTTGGGTCTCCATTTGTTGTTTCTTGATCTGATCCTTAAGTGATATGAATATAACATCATCTTCTTTCTAAGGATCTTTATCAAAGTCATAATGTGTGATGCCTTGAATGTCAAGATCATCCATTACCTTGTCCAAATCAATTTGTTCCATATCTTCAACATTGTCCAAAGAAATGTGCTTAGGAATTTCCTTGTCTTTTTCCTCCTCTCTATGAGGTGTTTCGGTGAGAAGTAACTGTTCCTCACAACTTGTTGACTCTACTGGTAGATCTAGGAGTTGTCTCCATTTTGTCTCAGTCATTGTATCTAGCTCTATAAACTTATCTTCTAGCACTTTGTAAGCTCAAATTTTAGCTACAAATTTTCTTGAGTGCTTCTTCATAATTTCTTTGATTTCTTCTATCTTGGATTCTGGAGGCATAAGTGTGACAAGTATACTCTCCCTTTCTTCTCTTTCTATTTGTAGAGCATATGACCATTGTTGAGATATTTTCTTAACTAGCTCCTTGGGTATTTGGTTGACAAATTTAGTTGGTACATATTTGTACTTGACCATTGCTCTTATTATGGCATATTGTATCTTATTTTGGTCTTCTGGCTTAAGAGTATCCCATTGTCTAATTTTCTTATCAGACATGGTGTCAGTTGCAGCAATAGATTTAGCAACCTCATCAATTGTTTGATTTCTGAAATTATTATTTGTTACTTCAGGCTCATCATCTTTTGTGTCTTCTATGTCATCTTTTGTCCTGACCAATATTTTTCTCCTCTTTGTAGGTGTTGTCTTCACAGTCCATTCCTTTGTTTGATTTGTTGGCTGCTTCCTCTTATAGGTCCTTACTTAACCTTTCTTAAGAGGTGTGGTATCAGTTTTAGCAGTTTGACTCCTTGTCCTCTACTTCTTTGTAGGAGGTGGAGGTTTATCAGATTCAGTTGCCTCAAAATCTGATTCCTGTTCATCTTTCTCTTGACTGATGGTGCCCTGTTCATCGGTTTCCTCTATTTTTTCTTGTTCCTCCTCATTAGCCGATAAAATCTTTTTAAGATTCTTGACCATCTTAGTCTTCTTGTTGATAGTCTTTTTTATTTCTAGGCCTCTTTTAATCTTTGATTTGGCCTCTTCATAAGTGCCAAACCTAGGTTTCTTCCTATCAATTGGCTCATTGATCAATGAATCAATAGCATTGGTTGCTTGATCTATGTTTATTTCATAATCAAGAGGGGCTAACCAAGCTGTCCTTGGTACAACCAGTTTTATGTGGGTGAAGTTTGTATCCACCATAAAACATATCTCATCCCTATGTTTCTCAATTAGTTTCTTAGGGATCCTTGTTCTTTCCATCATCTTTTCCTTGAATTCAAGGAAGTATGCAGTCATAACTGACTCAAAGTTATCTCCTAGTGACTTAATTAATTCACTGATTTGTATTGTCACCGGCTTTGTAGTGTCCCATTTTACTTTTCCTACTGAAGGAAAGTATTCTTGAAAGTAGAAAAATATGCACATGATAAGTGAGTTAAACTTACATGTGTTAGTCTTTGCAGACCTATAGTGTTCATGTTCTCATCAAGTTGCTTTAGCAGGATCTCACACAGATCCATCTGGATTCCCTTTGTCACTATATTGTAAGTTGTGCTTATTGATGTTAATGATATGTTGTTCATCTTGCTTTCCTGAAAGATCTTGTAACCAATCACACATGCACCTAATCTCAGTTCTTCATCGGTGATGGTGTTCACTTTCATGCCTCTATTATCCCATTTAGTTTTTTTGATATTTTCAACTTCTGGCCTGGAAGGATGCTTGTGAGCCTTAGGATTGTCAGTTATTGGATAACCAGTGATAGCATGAAGGACATCCTTAGTGATTTTATTTGGTTGATCTAGCCATGGCTACTGATCATGTATTCTGCTAAGTACCAACCTAATCTAGTAGGTTTTGAAGTCCCTCGGGAAATATAGGGCATTTTTATTCCCTTCACTTGCAGATGCTTATGTTCATCTTTTAGGTTTCCTTTTGCATCATAAAGCTTCTTGTAAGCTTCATCCATCTCCAAATCACCTATTTCAATGATCTTGCAGTGAATGTAGGACCTTACGTCCTCTATTAGCAAAACCCTAGGTGGAATCTTAGAAAATGTGCCAGTTTCATCGGGTTGTGATGTAATCTATGGCAATATCTTATATTTGGGCTCTACACATGTGTTGTTCTTGATTAACCTAACCACATTCTTCTTATCACTCTTGATCTTAGCAGTTCTTGAAGTGGTTACCATCATTTTTCAAACTTTAGAGCTTTCTTGAAAATAATGACACAGTTCTTTTGGTGCCCTCAGTACTTACTTCGATCCGTGAACTGGTGAATGATCTGTTTGTTGTGTGCTTGGATCAAGTTGAGGTCACTCTATTGAATGCTCTTCAATCACTCTATTTTTTCTCTTCTTTTTCTCTTCAAATCGCGGGTGCAAAATGAAGTGCTCCCATTGAGTATTTATAGACTTTTGCCCCAAGTCTATCATAAATGCTCAATGAATCATTGGGTCATGAAGACAGAGTTCATCGAGAAGACTTTTACAATCATCTTCAGTGTTGTCATGATTCTCGGGATGATAATTAATAATTTTTCTTTTATCGACGGATATTGGTATTGTGTCATGAAAACTTTGTGACTTTGCTTCCTTACCGATGGGTGTCGGGTTACATTAGCAACTTAGCCATTTTATGTGTTGACCAACAATTCTTGGTAAGTGTAGAGAGCTCATTCATTATGTTCATCGATGATTTTTGGTATTTGTATACCGACGAGGTTGTTTTCTTAGAATTGTAACAAGTAACATAATATGCATCTTTATTTATGCAAATTTTGACTATCTATCAATTGTATAATGGAACAAATGCAAAATATGACTTGGTGTAGTGTAGTTCCATACTTACTTATTCAACTTAAGTGGGGGTGGTGATGTCACTAGATCCATTAGATGGGGTGTCACCATTTGCATTGCTTGGTCTAGCTTCATCATTGCTTGAAGCTTTTCTCCACATTTTGTCTCTAGCCCTCCAGATATCTTCAATGTTGTTTCCATTGAGATATGTGCTTGTCTCTGTCATTCGATCTTTGCAATATTTCTTGAGATAACCAAATTTGTGATAGTGTAAGCATGTCATTCTAGGGTTTGACCAGCCTCTAGACCTTTTGGTCCATTCTCTCATGCAGTTTGTAGCAATGGGACCATATCTACCACATGTTGTACAGTTTGTCCAAGTATTGTAGTCTGATACATATTGATTACTGATTCTCTTTGGTTGATAGGGAGTTTCTTGACCTTTAGGCTTCCATGCTTGCCTTTTATTTTTTTAGCATTCAAGGCTTGTGTTCCCATTCATCTTGCATGTAGGAAAATATTTGTCCATGTAGGTTTCCTTCTTTGGTTGATCCATCTTAGACTTACATTCATATGATTTATGTCCTTTCTTGTTATATTTATAACAGAATCCTATGAATGAAGATGTAGATTTAGGAATACCTTTCATTTTGCCTCTACACACATTTGATGTGTGGCCTTTCTTTCCATAGTATTTGCATTTAAGCTTTCTTGGACTTGGATTTTCATAGACATTCTTTGGATTGACTTGATTTGACGATTCTCTATTTTGGGTAAAGCCTAGACTGTTGTTGTTGTTGACTCTGCGCTGTTCTTCAAGAAAATCATCCATTATTTTGTTGCTCTCTTCAGCCTTTCTGATAACTTCATTATGTTGTTGCTGAATTCTAACCTTATGCTTTAGGTTTTCATTCTCTTCTCTTAGTTAACGGATAGCCTATACTCTTTAAATGAGTTCTATATTCCTTCTGTTTGCTTCTTGACTCACTAGAATAATCTGATTTGTGATCTCATGGTGATGCTCAGCATCTCTTTGAATTTCTAACTCCTTTTCTTGTAGCTTCTCTGTAATCTTCCTTTTTTCATCAATAGCTAGTGTTCTTTCTATTTTAGCTTGTCTAGCATAACTCATCACATCAATCATTCTTACCATCTGGCTCTCTTGACCGATTTGCAGCATCTTTATTTGTTCTATTAGATGTTGATTGATCTCCTTTAGATTTGTGATGTTCTATTTTGATGTATCTGATGCATTACTTGTATTTGATCCTGAAGATTCAAATAAATCTAGAATCTCTTCTTCTTGATAATCTTTTTCATTGCTCCGAGTTTCCATACCTTTTCTCTCATCCAATAGCTCTCTCATCTTAACTCTTTCTTCTTTATACTATTTATAGAACATATGTATCTCAAGCTTTTTATTCTCAATATTCTTATCAAATTTTTACTTTTCCATTGTATGATCTTTTCTCTTAAGCCTTTAAGCTTTTCAAGAAGAGACAACTCTGATACCAATTGTTGGGATTAATGGGAAGTAGTACTAAGAGGGGAGGGGTGAATCAGTACCTCTAAAACTTTTAACCCTTTTCTCTTTTGATTATTAGCAATCATTGTTTACTATATTACCGACCATATATGTTGTTCTTCTTATGCATGTGACATTAATTCACAATCTTTAATTATTTGCAACATTCAGAGAAACATTCATGAAAGTAATAAACACATAACACAAGATATGATATCGCAGAAAACTCCTGTTAGGAAGTAAAAACTGTGGTGGGGATGGCACCCACAAAACTTCACTATCTGCAGAATGGAAGGGAGTCAGTAAAGACTTACAGTTGATCACTTTTTATGATCTACCTTGTTAGGAGTATTAAAGTGGAGACCCATTAAGATCTACTCTATTAAGAGCTTTAGCAACACTGACTTAAGTGTGCACTCAGTTAAGAGATTTACAATAGGAATGTTAGGTCCACCTTTCTTGAAAGGATTTCTTAAGTGTACTACACTCATTAGAATGAGTACAATATATTGACCTGATTATATGCAATCTATAATTGCTGATCACAGATCCATTAAAGCTCTCATAATAAGAATATCACCTATAGTGATTGATGAATACCTTTTCTTTTCTCGTTGATATCCTATGTTCTTGTTCTTGAAACTGATTTGATTCTTTTCTATCCTTCTATATGAATTATCTTGTCTAATCCTTAGATGTCTCTCAGTGGCTACAATCATCATTGAACAACATGTTCACAATAGATCGAGCATCTATTTATACAACTATTTGACCTATTTTAGAATCATGCATTACAATGTTAACTCTTGATCCAAGGTTTACAACTTGACCTTGATATTTAGTTTGCATGTTTTAAATTAGTAAAACTAATTAAAATAATAAAAATTACATTTCTTCCTCCGCACATAATGGATTTAAAGCAAATCAAGAAGATAAATATACAACTTCAGCATTTTTCTGATGTGGAAATTCAGATCCACTTTTTGCAGGATGTAACTGACTATCGATTCTTGGTCATCGGGTTGAACTGAAAGTCTATTGATGTTCCTTTGTTTAACTGATCATCGGGTTCCCTTCATCTATCAAGTTCCTCTCTTTACTATTCCATCAGGTTTCACTATTGTTACTTGTCAGGTTCCTTTATCCTTTTTTTATCATCGGGTAACACTGAATAGTGTTTGTCAGGATGCTTTGAACTTGGCAGTATTGGGTAACCTTGGCATTGGGTAGTGTTGTGCCCTATCTATTAGTGTAGTGTAAATCGATGGTGTAGATCATGTTTTCCCTTGTGTATACTAATAGAAAAATATAATGCCTTCATAGACAAGGGTTGAACCCCTAGTCTATTCCTCAGGTACTCAAATATATCCTTTGGTAACAGTTTTGTGAAGATGTCTGCTAGTTGTTCTTTGGATTGTACATATTCTAGCATCACCTGCTTCTCTTGTACTTGTTCTCTTAAGTAATGATACTTAATAGCTATGTTATTTTTCTTAGCATACATTACAGGGTTCTTTGAAATATTTATAGCACTTGTATTATCACAATAGATAATTACTGGGTCAAGAATTTCTTCATTCATACCTTTCAACAATTTCTTTATCCATGCAATGTTAGAGCAATTTGCAGAAAAAACTACATATTTTTCTTCTACAGTTGATTGAATGCATCATTGCTTTTACTTATCCATGTGACAAGTTTGTCACCCATAAATAATGCTCCTCCTGTTGTGCTCTTTCTATCATCTAATTTTACAACCCAATTAGTATCAGTATAAACTTGTAGCTCAAATTTTCCTTCTTTATTGTACCACAGACCATAGTCTTCAATATTCTTTAGATCTCTCAAAATTATTTTAACAAAAGTCATGTGTGATTCCTTATGATTAGAAGGGAATCTTGCAACTATACCACCTGCATGTGCAATATCTGGTCTATTGTGTACAACATACATTAATTTTCCAATCATAGATTCATATAAGGTCTAATTTACCTCAATTTTTTTGTCTTCCTTTTTCAATTTGCATCTGGTTTCCATAGGTGTTCCAACTATTTTTTAGTCCTCCATCTTGAATATCTTCATAAATTCTTTGATGTATTTGGATTGTGTAATGTAGATGCCTTCATCCTTTTGTAGAATCTGTAGGCCAAGAAAAATTTTGATCTCTCCAAACATTGATATTTCAAATTCTTTTCTCATTTCATCAGCAAATGATTTGCATAGCATATTATTACCTCCAAATATGATATCATCAACAAATATCTTAGCAATCAAAGTCTTATCATCTGTATCTCCTTTCAACTATAGATTATTGTTGTCACTTGTTCTAAAAAATCCAATACTAATGAGATAAGAGTGAAGTATTTCATACCATGCTCTCAGTTCTTATTTTAATCCATACAAGGCTTTGTGTAGTCTACAAACCATGTTCCTCTTGTTAGGACCAACAAACCCTTCAGGTTGTTCAATGTATACCCCCTCTTCTAGTATTCCATTAAGAAATGTAGATTTAAAATCCATTTGGTATACTTTGAATCCTTTAAAAATAGAATAACAAAGTAGAATTCTTACCCCTTCTAGTCTAGCAACAGGTGCAAAGGTTTCTCCATAGTCAATACCTTCTTCTTGTGCATACCATCTTTTCTTTATTTCTTGTGACTTCTCCATTCTCATTGAGTTTGTTTTTGAATATCCATTTGGTACCATTGACATTTTTGTCACTCGGTCTAGGTACTAATGTGTATTTTTTATTCTTCTCAATCTGTTCAATCTCTTCATTCATTGCACTAACCTATTCTTGATTCTCAAGTGCAACATAAAAATATTTTAGCTCAAAATCACAAATCAAACATCTAGTGTTAAGAGATTTACTTATTTTTCTCATTCCAGCTCTTTTGTCTCCAATGATCTGGTCTTGTGGATGGTGTCTTTTGACATATTTAAAAAGTACAGGTTCAAATCTTTTTTCTTCATTTTGATCTCCATTCTGATCTTCATTATCACTCGGTTCAACATTTTGAGCATTTTCCCGATTCTTGGTGTGTGCAACCTATTGCTTACTTGCATTGTTATGTCGCTCGGGTAGGATTTTAGGTTTGTCTATGTAGATAAATCTTTTGTAATCTTTAGGTTCCTTTATGCTTTCCTCAACATTTTTGTTAGCAAATTCATCCACTTTAACATTTGCACTTTCAATGATTTTGTTAGAATATTTGTTCAGACATTTATAAGCTTTTATTTTAGTAGAATATCTTAGAAATATTCCTTCATCACTTTTAGAGTCAAGTTTCCCATTTCTATCATCTTTCAGTATATAGTTGTTGTCAATTAGGATTGTGCCTTTACATGGATGCAGAATCTAGCCATCCTGTTGGAACATGGAAACATTCTCCTTGGTGGGTGAGAGAATTAATCTCTGGATTCTAGGCCGGTTCCTATTAGATTGGGGATATCACCTAATGCTGAATTTTATGGTTTTGGGAAAAGGGAGAGAGATAACTGAAAATGAAAACTAATTAATAAAGGTGATACACCAAAATAGATTAAGATTTATCAAAACTGCAAGATTATACTTACAAAATACACATTACTAAGTTCTGCAATGATTTCACTTCTCAACACCTAGGATGGTTTACAATTCACTATTAGGGTTTGGTGCCACTAATGGTAGGAATTCAACCAACAAATAGGTAATTTTTGTAAAAGGCTAATTCTTTAGAACTTAGAATAGGAATTTAGAGCAATTCACTCATCTATGCTTGAAAGGGATAAACATTTAAATGAAAAAAACTTGAAAGGATAGATGCAAGAATTCATAAAAGATATGTGAATAATAAGGCCAACTCTATTATCTTTAAAATCTGTTAAAAACGGTTACAAAATGCAAGAAAAAGTGCAAAGGAATGATATGTTCACTAATACAACTTTTATCCCAAATTCTGAACCCCTACAAATGAATAAGAAGTTCATATATATAGCCTTCAAGGCTAATTTTGAAAATGAGATCCTCCCCCTAAAAAGGTGCTCTAAAAAAATAGATCCCCTGCATTTTAGGCCCACAAAAGATGCCCATAATGTATCTTCCTAAAGACCCTCCAAAATTTTAGCCCAATCCCTAAATTTAAGGCATAATTGACGCCAAAAATTAAGCCCTTAAGGCTAATTTCGAAAATGAAACTAGCCCTAAACTTTAGGTTTCCTAATGTTGATATTTTTTGATTTATATGTTTTACATAATATATATCAACACATATCAAAGAACATATTAAAATATATCAAAGAATATATTTTTAAAATATCCAAACTATATTCTAAAATAACCTAAGATGCAAAACCCAACCTACAACCCTAACTCGAAAGCATGAGTAATAATCCTATCAAAGCCGATATCCTATCACCATGGTCAACATGACCCATTTCCATAATATATATTGCTGCTATAACATGTGATGAAGCTGTCATGACATGTGATTGTTAGGGTCTTTATTGCCTTTGCATCGTGGACTCCAAAACTCTATCAAATTTGACATAACCATTGATAGCCATTTCATTTTCACAATCTGCAGGTTTGGGAAGAAAGGAGAATAGGGTTTTGATCTTCTTGCTGCCATGTTCATGGTTCTGATATTCTCTCCCTACATCTCTGCATGATCTTAGCTAATCTGGAACCTCCATTTTTATCTAGGCGTTGGCATGAACTTGGGCTCTATCTGAGAGTGAAAGTCTGCTTCTTTGCTGTTATTTTTCACCGCGGATTTATATACCATAAACAATGATAACTCAGGATTTTGTATGCATATCTCCAGTTAAGAATCTCAGACTTCTTCTAGTTGACTCAACCTCCACTATTTTTTACTTTGGGTTTTTATGCCATAAGAATAGCATTGTTCTTTGCATGTTCTTTAGTTGATGTGGATATTTCTGAAATTTAAAGCCATGAATAATGGCACTTTGCATGTATCTTTGCAAGAAATCAAATTTCTAAATGACTTCAAACTAGGGCTCTCTACTTCATGCCATGAATATGTCACTATATATATCATGAACTCCTTGGTTGAACTCAAGTTCTATTGTTTTTTATCATCTCGACATCTTGAACTTGAGCTAGGGCTATGAATTGGGTCTTCTCTCCACCGTAAGCTTGGGCTTGGTCTAGACAGTAGCTGAAAGATATGGAGTTGTCTTTATTAACTTAGTCTTGAAGCTTGGAATATTCCAACCACATCTTGAGACTTATTCCAAACTCATAGTGCATAAATGAATTGAAGCTTGGACTTCGAGACACATGGCACTTCTCTTCTTCTCCTCTATGCTTGATTTTAATAGATAAGTGACCCATTCCGCATCTTCTTGTTTCATTGGACTTGCTCCATGGTTTTTCTTTGTAAATCTAGTCTTATTTTTTGTAGCTTTATTTTCTGCCATCTTCTGAGATACCCACATTGTTGGAGATTTGATTCTGAATAGTTGATTGATTGTATATTTGTCATTGATGACAACATATAATACAAAATAGTACTTCTGTATGTACTTATCCATATGATGACATGAAGACTTGCATGGATAGATACATGTTGTTGACATGTTTATTATGTTATGTTCATACATGCAGACCCATATATGATGTTTTAGTAAAGATATGTAATTCTGTTATTGACGGTTACAGTTCTGGAGGAATAATGGTTTAAGGCCGACATATGTAACGTGTTTCTTGAGTTGCGCCTATCTTCAAGATATGCATGTGTATATTCATGATTAGTTATGAGTTTTTGATATTACTCTAAAGGCGCCAAACATATTTCAAGAAGATTACAACGTTATGGTTAAATTGGTGAAGCCGACTTAGTGAAGTGATGCGTCTATTCAGTTTGTACTTGCATGGGTGTAATTATGCTTGCGCACTTAGTAGAGCCAACAAGGATGTTATGAAGAGTTTTCTAACAGGTCCCATAATCTCATACTTGGTGTATGTACTTATAGAAGGTCATTTGTGATAAGAAGAGTTGCGAAAGCCAGAGATAAGAAAAGCAGAGCATAGTGTTAAAGTAGCAGAGCTATATTTATCATATGTTGATAATATAGATATTGAAGCTGAAGCTTTCAGAATAAAAATAAGATTGTTGTAGTGCTTTACAAGAGGTTAAAGCATTGGTGCACAAAAGGAACTGATCAGACAAGCAGTGTCACAAACAACAGTTCACCTTGTTGATACAGTGTGTATCAAATAACCAGAAGGTTGTAGCCTTCACCACTTGGATAGTGAGTCCACCACCCCTAATAGGGTTATTGTAAAAGACTCATAACAGGGTCAAACCCTTAAAAAGGTCACTATACTACTGCATTGTAATGAACAAATCCTAACAGGGTTGAAAGATCTTTTAACAGGGATTACTATAAATAGTATAGTTCTTTGTGGGTGCTAATTCCCACCGGGGTTTTTACCATTTGGTTTCCCTGTAACCAAATTGATGTGTTGTGTAATGTGTTATCTGAATGTGCATTTAATTTATATCAAT
>MU225461.1:539190-570245 GCA_018584345.1 Thuja plicata
GAAGGAGTGAGCTCTCCTTTTATAAGAAATGAGATGAAATGGACCATTGAGATTAAGAGGCAAAAGTCTTAATCAAGGGTGGAGAAAAATGGAAGCTTGATCCTTGTGCACAAATATCCTCCAATAGTAAAATAGGAGTTGACTTTTGTGTACCACATAAGATAAAAAGTGTTTTTTCCCTTTTTATAAAATAAGAATAATGCTTTATTTGTGCAACATAGGATAAGAAGAAAAGTGGGAATTTTTAATTTAAATAAAAGAGGAAATTCCTTTTAATTAAATAAAGGCTTAGGATAAGGTGATTTTATTATTTAATTAAAAGAGATTTTTAATTAATTAAAAGAGAGCATGTTCTCTTAATTAAATAAGATTTTTATTTTTATTTTTTCTCTTTTAAATTAAATAAGGCTCAAACCTTAGGAAATATTGAATTGATTATGATTTGATCAAGGAAATTGGTATAATTGATATTGTTGATATTTGAAAATATTGATTTAGGGATTTGATAAATTGAGAAATGGGGCCCAAAGTCTAGGCGACCATTTTAGGGTGCATACAAGATGGTGTATTTAAAAATAAACACACGAGTACCAAGTTAATTACGTGAAAAGATGGGTGGTGAGATTTGATAAAATGATGTTAGACCAAGATTTATGATAAAATGTGCAGTTTGATAGATTTTTGGAATAAATGAAGCAAATCTACATTTTTCAGAACTATCGCAAAAATGGTACTATGCTGTGTAAAACACTTTAGGCACCTTTGATTTGGTTCTTTATTGAGTAAAAAGAGAATAGAAATATAGTTTTAGTTGCCTGGGAGGAGTTTCAAAACTCCTAAATAGCTCAAAAGACCAAAATAAGCCTCAAAAATTACCATTTTACTATTCATTTTCACTTTTATCCATAGTAATTCTGAGAGCTCTACAGAGAAGATGGTGGTCCCTATGAGGAAGCATGATTTCGAGATGAGCCATCAAAATTAGTGCCCGGCCGACTACCCACCTCCAATAAGTGCCTGAAAAATTACCTCATAAATTTTGCAAATTTGAATTTCATGCATTTTTGTAGTTTGTACAACCCTTTTAATTTTGAGTCGCATCCAGTATTCTGGGTCGCAACCTGTCAAACCTGTGTCGCATCCATTTTTTTGAATTTCTACATCACATCCAAGTTTTCCTAGATTGCATCCTATTTGTTTGTTTTTGCCTTGTTTTGAGTTGAAATTTGGTGTTGCGTTGAACCCTATCCATTGAGGATCGTACCCTGCATTTGGGGTTGCATCCTTTATTTTGAAAATTGTATCCCATGGTCTCAATTGCATCCTATTTTTCCAGGATCACATCCAGTAAAAGAGATCACATCCTATCTATCTAGGATCGTATCTCATTAGTAGACTTAGGATTTTATTCATTTCAACCTGTGTGCTTGCTGATTAGGAGTCTGCATCTATTTTGTTGATAGAACACTATTTTTATCTTTGTACGTGTCAAAAATAGGCATATTTTAAGGTAGTTGCTTTTAGAGGCACATATCCAGGTTGTGTGCTTTCCTTGTCTAGCTTATTATCAGCTAATGAGCATGCGATGGTAGTCCATTGTGGATTATGGTCTTTGATAGGTTTACCTGAGGTAGGGGTAAATTGAGGGTTGTTGACTTCTCTTGCCGAGAGATAGCACTCAGAGCACAACACCTTCCATCTCTCGACCGGGGAGATTATAGTTACTCCTGAGCATGTATGGAGGATACTGTGTGTTCTGATTATTGGTCATGAGGTGCACATCGAGGTGACATTTGTCATGGTGATTAGAGCAGCTCATCGATATTTCTAGGATGACACTATTGATTGTAGATACCTTTCATGGGACTATATGGTCGATCATTATGATCGATTATCTATATACTTAGCAGGTTTGATAGGTGGCATCTTGATGCCCGATAGAGGTCAACATGGATTTTTGGTTGGATGGGTGGGCATGCTGGAGCAGATGGTCATCCATAGATGGATATTTGCATGGGGCAGTTGCATCTTAGCCCATATGTACCGAGAGTTGCACGAGATCATATATCATTATACTCAGAGCATGACTGTAGGCATATTGATTCTTCAGATCTGGGCCTAGGAGCACATCCCTTTTACATGACCAATAGTAGATAGACAGCGGTCCCTAGAGAAGGCCTATGCATATATGTATGTAAGTCATATTCAGAAGCCCCATCTGGGAAAGGTAGAGTACTATAGATGACTCTTTGATGATATGATTGAGGTCATCTGGCAACCATATTTAGATTGTGAGGAATGGACCTCAGATGCCCGTCAAGTCCCATATTTATTCCAGAGTAGGTATCTTATTGGATGGACCAGATATATTGTAGAGCGGTTTGTCATTTCCCAAGTTCTGAGACTATACGACTGACAGTAGGGCAGGACTCAGGATATCACTATATATGCCTGGATTCAAGATGAGGTACCATTATGGGGTGCTCAGTTTATTTACAAGACCGCCCATCAGGAGATTCATGATATGGTTGGGGTAGACTGGGATCTATGCCTAGATGTTGCAGATGTAGGTTGTTCAGAGGGTTATACTGTAGAGATGCTTCAGCACCCATTTCCTCATTTCACTATACCAGAGGAGGTCATTACTCACATAGAGGAGCCACTAGATTATGATCTTGATGATTGTCCTGCCAGAGGGAGAGGAAGATCACAGAGAGATAGGGGTAGTGGCCGACATGGAGGGAGAGATGGTGGTAGAGATGGAGGAAGGGATGGGAGATGTCCTCTTCCAGATGAGGGGGATGATGGTGGAGATGATAGGGGTGGTGATGTAGTGGGTGGACATGAAGATGTTTTCGGTGGGAGTGGAGACGGTCAGCGCACCCGATTTAGATTTGTGGGTCCCCAGTTAGATCTAGGTCCATTATTGATAGGAGAGTAGCAGAGGCAAAGGTAGCAACAGAGATAGTTGGATAGAGGACAGGATAGATCATAGGATAGGCCATTGGGACAAGATTCAAGCAAGGGATCTGACAGGGATGGTGATGCTCTTTTGCAGTGCATGTAGGAGAGAGAGAAACTGAGGGCACAAATCATAGCTCTAGAGGCGAGAGCCATAGCAGCAGAGTCTAGACTTGCCATATAAAATCCCTTACTGGTAGATATGGATAGGAAGATGGAGAAGCTTTGAGAAGAGAGAGACATATAGGCCCACATCGCTATACATCAGGGACAAAGGTCCACTTACTACTATGCTCTTTATCATGCGGCAGTGCTGGAGGGCCAGAGAGCAGTGTCATTTTCACAGTTGGCCTAGTAGTTAAAGAGGGCCATGCCTCCTCCACCTCCATTTTTACCTCCTCCGACTCCTCCTCTAGATTAGGGAGAGGGGGGAAGCCAGAGCTGAGATGGTCTGCCTCATTTTGTATATCTGAGTTTATATTATATATCTGGATCCTGCAGAAATTCTCTTTTTATACATGACACATACACAGATATATATATATATATATATATCTGATTCATTCTGACTCCTTGATATATTGATACTCTTCATGCCATATTTTGTTTGATTTGTACCATGTTCGGACACACATATATGCAACTGTTGATCCTAATATGTCTTATGATTGTCTCTTTTCTTTGATAGAGTTATTTTCATATGTTGTGATATCTTGGTTTCTCGATGAGTTAGATTTTTAGATGATGACATCATTTTATGTATGTGTTGAGTTATCACTGATATAAATATGTTTCAAATGATATTATGTGAATATGCAAATGTATGTTTTTGAGTTTTTTATACGCAATGTAGAATGTATGGATGCACTTTTTAGGATGTAAAAGTAAAAATGCAATACATGGATGTTTTGTTTTTGTATTTTCCTGCTGTTTATTTTTATGAAATGCAAAATGTATGCTATGGATATGCAATGATACATATATCAGTAATATGGATGGATGTAATTAACTTAATTTTTAGAAGAAGAAGAGAGATAGAAATCACTTTTGAGCACAAATTCCCAAATGTTTTTATTTCCTTCAGAATGCGTCATATAACCTTTTAAATGCAGCTATATGCAGACTTTTAGGACTTGTCACTGATTAGAAAATATTGCAACATTTTTATCATTATTGGGCACTTTTCAGAATAGATACCACTGGATAGTAAAACCATCACTAATACCCACTAATATTATGAAAATATGAATATTATATTTATTGGAATGTCAGAAATAGACTTAGGTATCAAGGCATAGAAGCCAGGATAAAAATAGTCACCTTCCTTTTATTATATCAGAATCTGTCTATGGCAAGATATTGAACCTGCAATGACCTTTAAAATTCATACCCTTGGGTACATTATGCTTTGTATACCTTAGTGAGAATCTGAATCAGAAAATAGACAAAGAAATTCTTCCAACCTCACCGTAGTTTACACATACCAAAGATCAAGATATATGCAGCTATCCACCCATAGTGGCAGCTCTTACCATAAACATCCAAGTTAGGTAAAATTTATAGGATTACTTGGAACAATCATCATATGCAGAAAACCAAGAAAATGTTATGCCCCCTATCCTTGTGACTCTTTATCTTTGCATAGACGTCATGGAGTAACTTGGAAGGTATAACGACATCAATTGAGAATCAATAAAAATTCATAGCTACTTAAATTCCCCTAGTTAAACATCATGAGGACATAAAAGAGTTATGATCAATCCAAGACCAAACTATGTTTAAGTAATACTATTGATTCATTTTTCAAGCATAGTATAGATTCATCAATCAAAAAGGTTTGGAATTCAAGCAAATATGACATCCATTTACCTGTATACAATCTTGTTGTTGTTTGGAATCCAATGCAGGTCTTAGGAACACCATTCATGTTAGTGAAATCTTTGTGTCGTCCTTGTTTTGTGAACATGATAGTGGTAGTGAAAGTATCAAAAAACATCATATCACAAGACAAACCATCCTACGAAGACTTAGTAGTTGCAACCTATCAGAATGCCAAAGATGCCCCCAGTGTAGAATGACTTGTTCCCTAGAACCGAAAAAGATAGACAAATCCTAAGCAAGGATAAGGTAGTTGTAAGGAAACAAAGTCAGCATTTTAGCCAAGGTGAAATTGTGAAGGCTTAGTATCAGTGATGCTTTGATAGATGGAGTGAAAAACACAAGTGACGCCTGATTTCCAGGTTTTCACCACTTGGCAAGATCTTTTCTTTCCTTTTGCTACCAAGATGCCTGTTTTATCAGGTGCTCATTAAGGCACTTTTCTCTTTTTTAATTTTTTTGCTATTTTTTCTTTTTTGAATATTTTTGTAGTATCAAGGCACCTGTTTACTAGGTTTTCACCAAGGATACCCTTTCTTCAGGACTTTTTCCATTGTTTTTGGATTTCATCAGGATCAATTTTCTGAAAACTTTTTGTTGTACAGGCTCTGCTAGCTGAACATCAAGCGCAGAACCACTTCAGATGTAGAGTATTGATAGGATCTGGAAGAACATCTCACTCAGGTGTATCTAGCTAATAGGATCCAATCCCAAAAGTAGTAGTGATAACATAAGGTCCTAGCCAGTTAGGTTCAAACTTTCCTTTCTGCTCTCTATTGGGCTAGTTCTTAGGATTCTCTTTTAGGACGAGATCCCCCACTTCAAATTTTTGTGGTTTGACCTTTTTTTTATACCCTTTGGACATGCATTCTTGGTATAACTTAAAATGGTTGAATTCCTATTGTCTGTGCTTATCTAGTAGGTCCAAAGAATTCACCCTATCAATGTGGTACTGCTCATCAGTAACGAGACCTTGTAAAGATATCTGCAAAGATGGGATTTCAACCTTAATAGGTAGTATTGCCTCAAAACCATAGACTAGGGAAAATGGTGTGGCTCCAGTTGGTGTTCTGATGCTTGTTCTGTAGGCCCATAGTGCTAGATTCAGTTGTAGATGCTAGTCTCTACTAGACTTAGTCATAGTTCTGTGTAGGATTTTCAAAATATTTTTATTGGATGCCTTAGCTTGTCCATTACCTTGAGGGTAATAGATTGATGAACAATGTTGAGTGATATGGAATTGTTCACAAAGGTCATCAATGTCTTGATTTTTAAATTGGCCCCCATTGTCAGCTACAATTGAAGAGGGTATCTCATATATACAAATAATGTAGTTCAGAAGGAACATAGCCACCTGTTTTCCAGTGGCTTTGATTAGTGGCATGACCTCAGCCCACTTTGTGAAATATTCAGTGGCTGTAATGATGAATTTATGTCCATTTGAAGAATTGGGATATATTTGTCCAACCAAGTCAAAGGCCCATTGCTGAAATGGACAATGTGTTATGAAAGGTATAAGTTCTCTGGTAGGAGCATGGATGAGAATTCCATGTGTCTGGCATTTATGACATGTTTTTGAGAATTGAATAGCACCTTTTCCCATTTTAGGCTAGTAATAGCATACTCTAAGTAGTTTCTTTGCCAATGAAAATTCATTCGAGTGTGATCTACATACACCTTTGTGGACTTATTTTAATGCAAGATCGGACTCTTCAAGTTCTAAACACCTAAGAAGTGTACCATCAAGACCTCATCGATATAAGTTATTAGTTATGAGGACATAATGTGATGTTGTCCTAATCATGGCTCTCTTCTCATTTTAGGATAGATTATTAGGAATGGTTTGGTGAGTGAGATAGGAAATGATATTGGCATACCGGGATTGGTCTGGGGTGTTTAAAGTACATATTACATGGTATTCAGGGGTATCAAAGGCAGGATAGGAGAGTTCTTCAACCAATAAGTCATAGCAGAATTGATGTTCTTCTAGTTGTAACATGGAAGCCAATGTGGCCATGGCATCTTCATCCTTATTTTCTATTCTAGGTACTTGCTGGAATGTGATGAAGACAAAATATCTCTTTAAATCATCAACCAGTTGTTTATAGGGCATCAACTTCTCATCTTTTGTCTGATAATTGTCTTTGACCTGATTGATAATTAGTTGGGAGTCACCATATACGTGTAAATCTACAATTTTCCACTCCATAGCTAGCTTAAGATCATTTACCAATGCTTCATATTCTAAAATATTATTTGTGCATGGAAACATTAATTTGTAAGATTTGGGAATCTTGTAACCCTGAGGAGTTATGAATAGGACCTGTGCTCTAGAGCCTTTTTGAGTGAATGAAAGGTCAAAGTACATCTTCCGTGGATATTCAGTTAGATGCATGATTGTTTCATCAGGGAATTCAATCTTTAAAGGTTCATCATCCTAGAGTGGTGAATCATCCAATTGATCTGCAAGGACCTATCCTTTAATAGCTCTCCTTTCTACATATTCAATGTCAAACTCACTTAGAATCAGGACCCATTTTGCCAAACAACCTGTTAATGTTGTTCTGCTTAGGAGATATTTTAAAGGATCTATCTTTGCAATGAGCCTTACTGTATGTAACAACATGTAATGTCTCAATTTTTGTGATGTGAAGATGACTGCTAAGCATGCTTTCTCAATAATGTTGTAATTGAGCTCATAGGTGACTAGTGTTCTACTAATATAGTAGATGGCTCTTTCCTTTTTTGTTTCATCCTCTTGTGCTAGAAATACTCCTAACGATGTAGCTATAGCTGAAATTTACTGGAGTAATTGCTTCCCATGAATAGGTGCCATAAGAATAGGAGGAGTAGCTAGGTATGCTTTCAATTCTCTAAAGTTGGCTTCACAGTGTTCATCCCATTTGAAAGTGACCCCTTTATGTAGTAATTTGATAAAGGGTTGTGCTCTATCTGCAAGTTGGGACATGAACCTCCTGATTGACTGGAGTCTCCCTTGTAGTGTCCTCATCTGACTGATGTTGCGAGGAGGAGCCATCTCTAATATAGCCTTAACTTTAGCGGGGTCTACCTCAATTCCTTTCACTAAGACAATGAACCCTAGGAGCTTCCCTGATTAGACCCCAAAGGCACACTTATTTGGGTTGAGCTTGAGTTGGAACTGCTCCATATGATCCAATATCTTTATTAAGTCATCAATATGAGTACCTCTTTCTTTGGATTTAGCCAATGTGTCATCTACATAATCTTCCATGTTTTTATGCATCATGTCATGGAATATAGTAGTCATCACTCATTGATATGTTGTGCCTGCATTCTTTAACCCAAATGGCATGATGTTCTAGAAAATGGTGCCCCTTCGCATGTGAATGCAGTTTTCTATTGATCCTCAAGAGCAATTTTGATTTTATTATAGCTCGAGAATCCATCCATTAATGAATACATCTGGAAGCTTGCTATGAGGTCTATGATCATTTCAATGTTAGGTAGTGGGAAGTCATCTTTCAGACATGATTTTTTTAAGTCTCTGAAGTCCATACAGATCCTGATAGATTTATTAGATTTAGACATAGGGACCACATTGGAGATCCATCCCACATAGGCAATGACTCTGATAAATCTGGCTTTCAACAATTTCTCTAGCTCCGCTTTTACCAGTAATGCAACATGAGGATGCATCTTTCTAATTTTTTGTTTCACGGGCTTGATCCTAGGAGCTATAGATAAGTGGTGCATGATTAGATTAGGATCTAGTCCAGGCATATCCATATAAGACCATGTAAATTTGATCTTCTTTTCCCTCAGGAACTCTGTAAACTATGTCTTCTCTTCTTCTGACAAAGATTGTGCAAGGTGGACTATTTGAGGATTTTCAATAGTGCCCAAATTTACTGGCTATGTTGGTTCAATCAGCACAGAAGACCTTTCTTGAAAGTGCTTGGGGAGGATATCAATAATCCCATCTTTTCATGCCTCTGAGAGGTTTTCACCATCAGATGCATCTTTCCTCTTTACTATTTTAGGATCTGATACTGGCACAAAGTGGTTTTCACCATCAGTCCTCTTTTTCTTTTTCTTTTTTAGTTTTTGACTGAGAAACCTGATATCCTCCTGTGATATGTTCTCACTCCTTACTTTGGTGGGAGAAAGGTAAGGTTCACAAGCATTGAGATAGAAAGCTAGGGTATAGTCATTGGAAAAGTTGAGGATAGGCATAGGATCTGTGGTAGTTCAATAAATGAGGTTTGGATGTATTAAAGACAAGGAATCAGACTTTGGGAAGGATAGTGTCGCGTTAGCATCAAGACCACTAACTGACATGACATGTTCCATTAAGTTAATTTATTCAATGTTTAGATCAATAAAAGTTAGATCGTCATAAAAAGGGTTGTTAGTCATATGTGGATCAAAATCTAGTGACTTGTCAATAAAACTATTATCTTCATATCTCCGTAAAAGGAGGCTTCTTGCTTGTAGCCTCTGAAATTCTTCTAGACTGATGAGAACACCAGTGTCTCCATCAATGATTGGGGGAAGGAACTCTTCTTCTACTTCAGGATTATCAGTGTCATTGGGAGTAGTGTTAGAATGTTCACGAGGAGCTGAGGGAGTTACAAACATGTGAATTGTATCTATTCTAATATCTTTAGTGATGACAGATAGCTCATCCCATTCATAATCATGAGAGTCAATGACCTAATCATCAGATCTGTTTAAGTATTCAATAATGGTTATTTGATGTACCCGGTTAGCTACTTGTGGATCAAAGTGTGGTAGATCAAGGACATGTGAAAATGTGACCAATTACCCCTGGTTAGGATGTAAATCCTGTTGTCAGGGTGTTCTTTCCATAGCTGTTGCTATCAATGGTATCTCTGAACCATCTGTTATGGATTCTCCTACCTCTTAAATGGGAGGTTGTCCTAACAAAGGAGTGTGAAGATCTTGTGGTACCTCAAAGTTGGGTACATAGCGTTCTCCTGATAGTTGGGATTCTCAGTACCAAAATGTAATAACCTTTCATAGGACCACTTCTCTAGTTCATCTATTTCATCACTCCCTTTTTCTGAGGTTGGACTATCTTTTGAAGCGGATTTATCAGTTTTAGTATTAAAACCCAGTCCTATTTTGTCTCTAGTATTCTGGAACTCCATGAGTATGGGCTCAATAAGCCCTCGTCCTGTGTCATTTAGAGGTCCCTTTCCTTTGTATCCAATATGTTCGAGGAAATCATATCCCTTTTCATACTTTTCTAGGGATATCTCTATATATTTGACCTCAGCTTCCACTGGTT
The DNA here is from genome assembly GCA_018584345.1 of Thuja plicata. Lineage (NCBI taxonomy): Eukaryota > Viridiplantae > Streptophyta > Pinopsida > Cupressales > Cupressaceae > Thuja > Thuja plicata. The sequence goes on from MU225461.1 coordinate 549,323, forward strand.
CTCCCTTGTAAAGCCAGTCTAAGACTGCCTATTCTTCTATGTTATCTAAAGAAGATGTGGATGCCTTTATCATGCCAGGTTCTTTGTGTACTTTTGGCTCCTTGGATGTAGTAGGTGTGAATGTCAAGGAAGGTTTTCTATAGGATCTTGGTGATACCATAAGTTCTATCAATGATGGAGTTAGGTCCAGCTTGTATTCTCCCATACCTATTTCTTCAAGTTTTAAGGTTTTTCCAAAACTCTTCATAACCATGTCCTTGGTAGTTTCAAGAGAAATTGCATCCATAGCCTCCTTGTTATGCAAGATCATACTACCTGCTTTGATATTATTACAAGTATAGTTAGCATTTGTAGGAATAGTCACTTCCACCCCATTATATGGGAACTTTATACGCTGGTGGTAAGTGGATGGCACAACTTTCATTTCGTGAATCCATGGTCTCCCCAATAGGATATTGTAGGCTAGAGGTAGATCCAAAACTTGACATACGACATTCCTCTCTATTGGTCTGACTCTGATAGGAAGAACAATAAGACCTCTAGAAGATATTTCTTCCTCATAATAAGCTTTGATAGTTATTTTGCTTCTAGAGTCAATGGTCTATTCTGAGAGACCTAGTTTCTTGATCAGATTAAGTGTACAGATATTCAATCCTGCGCCTCCATCTATCAACATGCATTTAACATGAAATTTATGAATAAATAATTTGATATGGAGGGGTTAATTATGTGGATGTGTCAATGACTTATCATCCTCTTCAAAAAAGGAGAGGTAATGTGGCACTGAGATGTGATTGACCATTGCTTGAAATTTGTCTATATCAATACCCTTTTGGACATTAGCAACATGTAGAGCTTGTTCTAGGATTTCCCTATGTAGTGTGGATATTTTGAGCAACTCAAAAATGGAAATTTTGGCAGAGGTTCATTGCAATTCATCTACCAAGACATACTTTGATCCAGGAATAGTAACTACGTGCTTTGTTGTTGGTTTAGGAATAGTAATGATAGGAACCTTGGACATTGATGTTGGTTTTGGGGGTCCTTTGATCATGACCTACACTTGACTCTGTGCTACGATATTTGAGTGGAATGAAACACCTTTGATTGTGACCACATTAATTGATTCAATCATAATGTCTAGCATATTGATCACATTGTCATTATTGGAATAGGTATAGTTCACTTCATTACTCTTCCCTTTAGATGTTTCTCCTTTGTCGTAATTAGGAAATGGTTTATTGAATGTTGTATGATCCTCATTGGTAGTGTGCCTATCCACTTTGATCTTACCGCCTTCAATGGGGTCTTGAATGACATGTTTAAGTTTAAGGCAATTATTAGTCTTGTGCCCTTTGTTCTTGTGGAAGTCACAATAGGAATTATCATCCCACCACCTTGGCTTAACTGCTGGTTCCCATGGTTTAGAATCAAGAATTGTGAGAACTTTGTTATCCAATAGAGCCTTCAAAATGGTCTTGAGAGATTCTCCCAGAGGAGTAAATGTTCTTTGAGGTTTTGAAATCCATGACCATCCTTTACCATTATCATTATTTTTTTTGGGTATGGGGGTCGTGACCTTGGTGTCTTTGCTTTCCTGCATGATATTAGTCAGATTGAACACCTAGGGTTTAGGGTTAATGTTAGAGGGGTCAACTACTCCGTAATTGAAAAAATTCTTGTTTTGCTTCCACCATTTAGGCTTGGAGTTGGAGTTGGTGGTTTTTTTTTCATTTTGAAGGGTGATCTCCCCCCTTTTGACCATGACTTCCTTGATACAGAGGGCATTCTTAATCATTCTATCGAAGCTCGGTGAGTCTTGCATTTGTAATGCGTAGTTCAATTCAGGCACTAGGTTATTAACAAAGATTGCCATCTTCTCTGATTTGGGAATGGCCCTTGAATATCATGCAAAAATCCTCCTCCATCTTTGTAGGAAGTGTGTAAATGATTCACTAGTCTTTTGTTTAGTATTACACAGATCCATCATGGTCACATCATGTTGTATGTTATAGGAGTAATGTTGGATAAAGTATTGAATTAGCTCCTCAAATTTTTTTACCTTAGGGTTCAGATTTGAGAACCACTCCATGGCATTACCTCCCAGAATTCTCAAAAATAGTCGCATGAGGTATGTAGGTTCATGCATTTATTCTATTCTTAGAGCACAAAATTCCCTTACATGATCGTGTGGGTTAATTTCTCCTATGTACTTTTCATACTTTGGTCTTGCCATATTAGGTAGAAATGGGATCATAGTAATACTCTTATCAAAGGGAAGTGGACAAATGGAGTCCAAAGAGTATGGTGATTTTTGTTTAGCCTTCTCTTGTTTGAGATTTGTAAGCTCTGTTTGCATCAATGTTAGCTGTTTGGAAAGAATAGATATAGGAGTTGGTACCTCATTTTCTTTCAGTTGTTCCACATCATAATCCTTAGGTAATTTGACACCCATGGATGCTAGATAGAGGATGTATTTCTCTTTATCCTTGTCAATCATCTTTTCCATTATTTTATGGAATCTCTTGCTCTGTTTGAGTTTTTCATATTCTTCTTCAGTGATTTCGTTCTCACTGCTAGACTCAAATAAAGGACGGTCAAACGTGGTTTCTTCTTCCTCATCAGTATCTTTGGGCTTTTGGTGTTTTCCATTGTTATATTCCTCAAAAGCCTCACTCCATATGCGAGTGTCGCTATCCATTTGTTTTGAGTCTAGATTGAGTAGGGAACTACGAGATGTTTCGTCTTGAAAGTGTGGTGTTTTAGCAGGCACTTTCGATCCTTTAGATGTGTACTTGTTGTGTCTTTTGTTAACCATGAAGTTGTGTCTCAACTTTTGTCAAAATTTCCCAAGAGTGTCAGGTAGAGTCTCAAACCATTCAAGTGAGTGTGTCTAGGTGGAAGTATCATACAATTTTTGGTGGAAGTAAAGGGCTCCAGCATCAGAGGGTTAGAATGCCCTAATCATGAGCTAGAAACCAAGTGTTTGTAAGAAGCGGATAGACCACATATATTGAGACAAATTATGAGAAACTGACAGGACATGCAAGGTGGGTATCTGAAAAAGTGTTTTGAAATAACGACAGGGAGACCAGAAAAGACAATAGGGATAGACTAAAGAGCCAAAAGGCTATCCAAATTAACTGAGACTTTCTGAGAAGCTATCTTGCAAATGCCCACTGTCCTAGATGCAAGCTCCCAGATGCAATCCTAGAAATACTGGATGTGAGCTACTGATGACCCTAGATGTGAGCTTATGTACTAGATGTGACTATGTGCTAACTAGATGCAATCTAGAATACCAGATGCGATCCTAAATACTGCATGCGATTTTGGAAATCCAGGATGTGATTTTATAATGTCTTTGTCAGTTTTAATAAGTTTTAAAAAGTTCATTTTGGAAGTGCATGAAGCTTGTCTGACTTGCAGTTTGATCTCCAAGACCTGTTGGTGAGTGAAAAACGCATTCGTTGATCCAGGATTGAATGTTGTTTTTTGTTTGAAGGTGTTGTCTTTTTAATGATTTTTCAAACATGTCAAAGAGATTTGCATTGTTAGGAGGGTGAAATAGACAGAAATCTTTTCCCTATTTTCTAGGTGGAGGATGAAAATATTTTCTTGTTAACTTAGGCACTCACTCAAATGCTAATCAGAATATAACTATCACCAAGCATGCAATGGCTCCAGTCATGATGTTGTATTAGCCGACTCCAAATGCAAGTGAGGGCACAATATGATGAGTGTCTTGGGGCAATTAATTTTTTCCTTGCACAAATATTATCACCCTTTCAGGGGTGAATCAAGAATTCTTTCAGTTGAAATTGTTATATATTATTGGGCAATCCATTTGAAACTATCCCGCATAGAATTGCACAAGGAAAAATTGAGGCATATAGACCTATGAGTACCTGAATACATGTAGTCTCACAAACAAGATTCAAGTGGCTCCATTCTATACATACCCATGCATGTTCAAGGAATGATGTCAAAATTCCATGAACATAACTGGATCCATCTTCTGAGGCTTTAGCCTAAGAGGAAGAAACTATTTATAGTGAGTTGGAAGGGTTAGCGTAAAACCTATCCTCACTTGGGCCATTCCCAGGAATTTTTTTCTCAACCGGCAGGCCCTCTACTATTAAATATGTGTATAAAGTATTGGCGAGTGTAGGACGTCTGGATTTCTGATTCTTTTGAGGAAGAAGAGTATACTCTCCTAATCCATGTCATTTTCTCCTAAAATAGATTCAAACAAAAATTCATTCCCTCAAGAAATGTTGTGCTTGATTTAAAGTGTTCCTATTTTAATGAAAACAAGATGTTTGAAAATATATTTGCCTTGTTCATTTAACCACAATTTTTAATGAGTAGCTTGTTCAATTTCTGATCCAAAATTAGATAATGAAACTTGTTCAATTTTCTCACAATATTAAGTGCTTTGTTTTTGTTCAATTACTGATCCAAAATAAATTATATGATGAGATTTTTCTTGTTCATTTAACTCCAAATTCCTCTCAACTCTTAAACTGATGTATGAGTTTCTGATTTTCCTCAAGAGGAAAAGAGCATAGTCCTCTAGTCAGTTTATTAGAATATTAGAAAATGTATCTTAGTGTTTAAAGCATGTAAAAATAGAGGTCAAGATGGGGGTTTGGCAACCTGAAAAATTGAGTTAGTTTTCTTTGTTGCAACTCCCATGAAAAACCTTCAATATCAACCTGCAAACAATCGTTAGGCTACAAAAAATGTCAAAAACACAACTGGTCAAGAAGTTAGGGTTAGGCAAATGAGGTGTGCAAATTTTATAACCAGATGCAGCTTAAAATAATAGAATGCGATACCTTTTACCAGATGTGACCCACTTCCCCAAATGTGATAGTATGTTCACTGGATGTGAGCTCAAACCAGAAATGATCTGGGAAATCTCGGATGAGAGCCTCATTTTCTGCGGTGTGACAACAATTTTCAGATGTGATTCTGTGTCACCAGAAATGATCCTAGACCTGAAAAATGGGTGGATAGATTAGTGGAAAATGATTTCAAAATGAGGTCAAATCTCAATTTGAGCCCCACGGTGGGCACTAGAAATGTGTGTGATTATTGTACCTATTTAATAAAGACACAACACTTCAATAGATCATTTCATTAGCTAAAAAGTGGTTAGATGAGAATATAAAACTAACTAATATCGACCTATTTATTTCTAACTAAGAAGAGTGTGATTAATAACATAATAGCCCTTAGATTATGCTACTATCAATGACATATATGACTTAGCATGAAAGATTTGAATTAAAACAAGCTATTTAATCATTTAAGCAATGCATTCTAGCTCTAAAAATGGACATAATAACAATGCCTAAACATGAACTATGAAATGAAATGTGAGTCTATGTCTATTCTAACAGCATAACAATGTATTTTCAATATGAGATCAAGGCTTATTTGTGCTAAAAAATGCCTTCTATTTATATAAGAATGAGGAGAGAGAGGGGGGACAATGTGCATTAATGAGTTGAAGAACTCATTAATGGTGTGTAAGAGCAATAAATGCCTTGGGAATTCAATAGGCATGGGAGAGACATGGGTTTAAGGAATCTTCATTAATGAGACATTAATGAGAGCCTTAAAGAAGCATGGGAAGGGTGTAAGAGAGTGGCTTGAGAAAGTGGACTTTAGGGAAGGAATCTTGAGATTCCTTGACTTTCTCAAGTGGGTGGAGTTGTTAATCATTCCTTAATAGAATGTGACAACATTAGAAGGTGGGTTATGATAGAATTAGAATTAGAAGTAGATTAGCATGGGGTGAATGGGTTGGGATAGGTTAGAACCCAGGGTAGAAGTGGTTGAGATAGGTTAGGTTAGGGTTTAGGGGAATATAAATGAAATAAATTAAACTTATTTAATTCATTCAAAAATAGGATATTAATTATTTAAACAATTAATTTCTTTTTAATAATCAATAGGACTATAGCCATTTTAATTAAATTAATTAGGCTAGGGGAATGGGTTATTCGCAAGTGAACAATTGATTTAGGGGTTATTTTAATTCCTTTATAATTAAATACTATAGCCATATTTGAATTTGATTTGATTTAATTGATTTGAATTGTATGACTATAATAGTTAATATAATTCAATGATAAAAATCACCTAGGACATTAAATTTGATTTTAAAATAAATTATGCCAAAGTAACATTGTCATGAAATAATTGGGGGTATGATCACACTTAGGGAAAATAGGGTCTATAGTTGGAACAGACCAAATCCAGGTGGTTACAACTGAAACTAACTGAAAGGAAACTAACTATGTGCAAAGTACTTATTCACACCAATCTAACCTCAAAAGCAACACTTGAGGTGGATCCCATTAACTGGGATTGGAAATTCTTCTCCTTCCATGTTTGAGAGATGAAAAGTGTTATGGGCCTTACATCCTATAATCACAAATGGGCCATCGCAAATGACATCAAATTTTGAATGCTTACCAGGTCTGCTCTTCATCTCATCCCATTTCAGAACCAAATCACCTTCTTGAAAGACTCTTGCAACAACTTTTATGTCAAATGTCTTCTTCATTTGAACATGATGTTCTTCCAAATTTTGGAAATATTCGTTCCTAATCTCTTCTAACTCTATTAATTCATCCAACCTTACCTCCATGGGTTGTTGGTCCAGCAGATCCAACTCCTTAATCAACCTCAAACTAGGTAGCTCTACTGAAATTGGCAATCTTGCCTCTCTTCCATAAACCACCTTATAAGGTGAATTACTTGTTGAGCATTTTGGAGTGATCCTACCATCCCACAAGGCTTTCTTCAACTTGCTACTCCAAACTCACTGGTTGTCTTCAATAGTCCTCTTGATGATGTGAATCAGATTTTTATTTGTTGATTCAGCTTGTCCATTACCTTGTGGGTAATAATTGGATGAGGTACTAAGATAAACATTGTTCTTTACTTCCAAATTAGTGATTCTTGTGCCCAAAAAGGCCAAAACATTATCAGAAACAATGGATTTAGGTGCTCCAAACCTTGCAATCAGATCTTCATAGAAATTCAAAACTATAGTTTCATTTACATCTTTCAATGCAACAGCTTCAGTCCACTTAGTAAAATAGTCTGTTGCTATCAATATATATCTATGACCTGAGCTTGATGATGGGTTTATAGGACCAATAATATCCAAACCCCATTTGACAAAAGGATTCTCAACTTGAATTGGATTAAGAGGTAAAGTTGTTAACCTTTTCTTGTTTGAGAAAACAACACATTTCAAACACCTTCTCACCCAAATGAAGGCATCTTTGTATAGGTTTGGCCAAAAATAGCCAGCCTTTATTATCTTTAATGTTGTAGTCCTTGTTGCAAAATGGCCACCTGCTAGTCCATCATATAATTCCTCTAGGACCTTGTTAATCTGATCGCCACTGATGCATCTCAGCAATACACCATTATAATACCTCTTATACAAAACATTATTCAGCAAACAATAAGGAATGGAATGCAATCTAAAGTACCTTCTTCTTGATCCATCCAAACCTTCAGGACAACGACCTATTTGCAAGAAATCAACCATTTCTTTCACCCAATCATTCTGCAAATATGGAACAAGAACTTGTTCATTGTCTTCTAAAGCCAAAATAACTTTAAAATCATCTTTTGGAGTGTTATCTCCATTTCCATCAAGTTTTTCACATAAACCCTTACCTCTTACTAGCTTGGTAACCATAATTTTAATGTCATATTCCATTGCCTTTGTGATCCAGCCAACTCTTTTGGTGTTGAAATCCTTATTCAGCAAAAAATCCTTGATAGAAGGATGTGCAACCATCAAATTTATCTTATTGTTAGAATATGTCTGAATTTCTTCAGACTTCTAATTATAGCAAGTACATGCTTCTCAACAAATGAATAATGCAGTTCATATTCTCTAAGTCCTTGACTGAAAAAAGTTATTGGCTGCTCACAACCTATGTCATTTTTCTGAACTAACATGGCAACAATACTATCAACATTCCTATATGCATACAAAATCAAATCCTTTGAAAAGTTAGGATTTAACAAGGTAGGGGTAGTAGCTAATGCTTCCTTAATCAATTCAAAATTGAGTTTTCTTTCCTTGGTCCATTTGAAAGCAATATTTTTCTTGATCATGGTTGTTAATGGCATTATTAATCCAACAATATCTAAAATTAATCTCCTAAAAAAGTTGGTCCTTCCCAAGAAACTTTGAAGGCCCTTGTTATGAAGAGGAAGTGGTAAGGCAAGGATAGAACTTACTCTTTCAGGTTCAATGGTGATACCCTCCTTTGAAACAATAAATCCCAGCAATTTGCCTTCATGGATAGCAAATATAATTTTATTGGGATTCAAAGAGATACCATATTCCCTGCATCTCTCAAAGATAATTCTCAAATGTTGAAAGTGTTCTCAGGAATTCTTTGAGAAAATAGTTATATCATCTAAATAAACAAGTACAAACCTATACATTAAGTTTATGAAGGCCTTCTCCATATCCTTCTGAAAGGTTGCACCTACATTAGATAAACCAAATGGCATCTTTTGATAAGCCATAGTTCCCCATTTGGTTGTAAATGTTGTTTTGAACCTATCCTCTTCCTTCACCAAAATCTGGTTGTAACCAGAGAAACCATCCAATAATGAGAACCGTTCTAAACCTAAAAAAACATACAAGATTTGTTCCATGGAAAGTAAAGGATATCTATCCTTTAATGAGCTTTGTTCAAGTCATAGAAATCAACACATAATCTGATTTCTCCTAACAGGAACCAGATTGGATACCGATGAAGTATGCTTTATTAAATGATATTTCTCTCAATCAACTTATTTAATTCTTTAATCATGAGAGGCTCTAGTTTTGGATTTATTGGCCTCTATTTTTGCCTAACTAGCTTAGCTCCTGGTTCTAATTCAATTGTGTGCTGAGAAATACTAGTATCAAATCCTTTCAAATCTGAATAACTCTAAGAAATAATATCATGAAATTCATTGCATAAGTTAACAAAGGTTTGACTCTCTTCAGGTGTACATACCTTTCCAATCTTTAGTACTTTATCCTTTGCAACAACAATCTCTTCATAATGCTCCTCTCTAATTTGTAAGTTGGATTTATCCTTTTTGAATTGATCATTAGTACCAAACATAGATTTTAAGGTCACAAGACCTTTGGGCATCTTATTTGTCCTTAATTGAATGATCTGATCTTCATATTGCTCCTGTAATTTTTTCTGGTTTGGTTGTGCAAACTCAGCTTCTTCTCTCAAAAAGTTAACAATATACTGGTGAGATTCAAAAACTTGCTAGCAATCAGCATTGTTAGGGACAATAGATATAACAATTAATTTGACATAATTAAGCCTTTTACTATTTCTGATTTCAGTTAGGATATCATACTGGGCTCCAATAGCAGCAAGCCTATGAGCATGTTTGTTCTGATTTCTAGGAATGGATTGTAGATTAAAATCTTCAAAACCTTCAATCAAATCCCATACAACATGCCTGTAAATTTTTAAGAAATCATTCTTGGTTGCATGTACATTCCTAACTTGATTCACAATTAATTCTGAATCACCATAAACTTGCAAACAACTAACACCTCTTTTAATGGCTCACCTTAATCCATTTATGAGGGCTTCATATTCAGAAACATTGTTTGTACAACTAAAAGTGAATCTGAAAGAAGCATAATACCTTTCATTCGATGGTGAAACTAGCATACAACCCCCTCTTGCACCTATTTTTCTGTGGGAACCATCACAAAATAGCTTCCAAATAGCACTAGATTGTTGTTCTGGATCTAAATCTGCACTTCTTACCACAACTAGAAGAAAATTAGAAACTTCATGGGTAACATAGTTACCCAAACTTGGCTCTTCAATTTGTTCATCTAAAATTCTTACATTTTTAGTTGCCCAATCAGCTAACAACATATTAGGAAACTTACTTGTTTGTGTTTGAGCTTCAAAAACATCAGATATTTCCTCCTGATCAAATGATAAAATTACTAATTCATTCCACTATCAACATATTGTTCAACACATAACTTTGCAATTGGTTCTGAGGGTATAGTAACCTTAGTACTGTACCTTGTGTAGAAAAGCATGTGAGTCCAATCTGCTGATAGATAACCTCCTATCTTGGCAGTAAATTCTCTTGACAAGCATATAGAGAAGTTAGGAGGAAAATCTATAATGTACACATCCATAGGAACTGAAAAACTAGGACAAGCATGCAACATTAAATCAAGATTCCTTATCACTCCTACAGTTGCCACTGCTATCCCATCTAATTGAACTACTCCTCTTTCAAGTGGCTCATATTTGAGGCCTAGCTGGTCTAAAATTTTCTTGGGCGTAACCGAGCTAGTAGCACTAGAATCAATCATACAATTATGTACTAAGTGTTTTCCTATAATGATAGTGACATAAAATGGAGGTGGTTTGATCAACTTAGCTGATTGTTGGGATGTGCTTGTACTTGCAGCATCTAAAAACTTAGGATTCTATTGAGACAAAGCTTCATCAGACAGTGTGAGTGATTGTAAAGCCTCTTGTAACATGTCCTTTTGGCCTAGAAAAGCCAAAACATCCCACATGGATAAGGGAACATGTTTATTTTTTAAATGATCAACTATATTGAAGTTTTTTGCACTAACCTTTTGGTGTTGTTTTAAAACAGCAGGCTCACTTGTCTGAATTGACTGCTCTTTTCCTTTCTGAGCTTGTGAATGCTGCTTTGTTTGTTGTTGTTGTACTGTAATAGTAGGCATTTGTACCTTTTCATTTGGTTGTTGATCATTCTCAGCCTTCACTTTTGACCTAGTTCCTGCTGCTATAGGTCTCCACACTTGTTTGGGGTCAAAATTTTCTACTAAAATAGAATCTTCATCACTAAAATTTACCAAAGACACATCAGGGTTACCTTGTGTTTTTGATTGATCATACTCTACATATTTTGATTATTAGTTGGCTATCCTTTCAGCACATCTTGTCTTCTAGCTTCAAGTGCATGAGGGCAATCTAGCCAAAAATTCCCATCATTGCATGTGTTGCACCATTTTGCTTCTTGCACATAATTAACTTGAGGAATTACTATTAATTCCTTGGAAGTACTTGGAGTTGCATAATTATATGCTTGAACAAATCTTTGATTGTAATTTATTTGCTGCCCTTGGGCTTGTCTGGGTTGATTTGAACCAAAATCTTGATTCAATGGCCTATTTTGTTGGTAAGTATCTTGTGGAGCCCTATTGTATTTCCCTTGCTACCTCTTTAGGTTCCTTATCTCATTTCCATATTTCTGCAAAGTCCTTAGAATGTTATCATTTGTGTCTTTTAGCTCCATTTTCTGCTCTTTTATCTCCTTGATAGGGGCTAAAGTAGCATGTTCCTCTGCTACAACCTACATATTAAGTGTTGGTAATGGAGGAATGATAGAAATAGGTGGCATGACAACTGGAGCAACTAGTTGTATTTCTTCACAATAAGGCATTGGAGGCCTTGCTGGTAATTTTCCAACTTGTATCAAGTTGTTTTCAGCTCTAACATCAACATCATAAGAAATAGGTAAATTATTACCTCCCATAGACTATATCATAAGTGAAATATCAGGGTTAAATGCTTTCAACTAGAAAAGAAATGCATATTAATTAGATGGTCTAACAGATCTTGGAATTCTATCCCAAGTTTGTTGAAAATGAAAATTGAAATTAGAAATATGCTCATTGATATCTCTCTTAATAGTAGTTAACTGCTCAACCAAAGAAAAATTATCTGACCTATCTTCAAACTTATTGATCAAAATAGTACCTAACTCATCCCAGGTACCAATAGAGTTAACTGGCAAACTTCTAAACCAGATTAATGCCTTACCCTTAAGAGAAGCTGCTAATAGTTTCAATGCTACATCATCATGAGTAACTTGATGTAATCCATAAAAGAGTAGCAATATCTTTAATGTGCTCAATTGCTGAAATATGATAATCACCATTAAAATATGTCAAACCTTTTAGTGTCGCTGGTGGAATATCATGATGTACAATAATTTGTAATGGGCTACCAGCATCAAAGGCCACAAATGGAAAATTACGAGCCATCTATATCGGTGGTACTTGTTGCTGGACTACAATTTTTACTTTCTTCTAGACTACAAATTGCAAAATAGATTTGTTAACTTGTGTTACCTTTCTCTAATATATTTCAAATCCTAGAGTAGTAGTGCCACTTGTGGATGCTACAACAGTGAGATGATAATTTGTCGATTCTTAAAAAATGGGTAATTCTGATCAAGAATTATCAATAACACTTAAATATTTAGGAAAACCAAAATCTCCAATAATTACCTCGCAACTTTTAGAAATGGCAGCTTGATCCTCAAAGATAGGATTTTCAAATAATTAAAAATTAGATCCCCTAAGAAAAGAGGATGATTCTCCTACAACTTGAGATGCTCTATTTCTCCTTGCTGATCTGCCACCTCTTCTACTAGGTTGTAACTCTTAATAAATAAACCCTTCACTGTTGGCTCTTGTAGGAGTCCTTCTCATTAAAATAAGTTTGCAACTAAATCTGCAGCAAAACCTTCAAACAAAGTCATCAGGTGTTTGGTAAAATACCTTCTTAAAGGAATAAATATTGTTGTTCACACAAAACAACAATAAGAAATAATAACTTGAAAGAACTGTGAATTAATTCACGTCCCATCGGGCGTGCCAAAAATTATTATCAATCAGGATTGTGCATTTAGCTAGACGTAGAATCTAGCCATCCTGTTGGAGCATGGAAACATTCTCCTTGGTGGATGAGAGAATGAATCTCCAGATTCTAGGCCGGTTCCTATTAGATTGGGGATATCACCTAATGCTAACTTTTATGGTTTTGGGAAAAGGGAGAGAGATAACTGAAAATGAAAACTAATTAATAAAGGTGATACACCAAAATAGATTTAGATTTATCAGAATCGCAAGATGGTACTTAAAAAACACACATTACTAATTTCTGCAATGATTTCACTTCTCAACACCTAGGATGGTTTACAATTCACTATTAGGGTTTGGTGCCACTAATGGTAGGAATTCAACCAACAAAAATGTAATTTTTGCAAAAGGTTATTTCTTTAGAAGTTAGAATAGGAATTTAGAGCAATTCACTAATCTATTCTTGAAAGGGATAAACACTTAAATGCAAAAAAAACTTGAAAGGATAAATGCAAGAATTCAGAAAAGATATGTGAATAATAAGGCACTAGTAAAATTGGCCCCTATTTTCAAAGAAAATTGGTTGACTTATCTACGCAGATTGGTCAAAAGACCCACAAATTGCTTTGTCGGTATTTTTCTCGTGGAAAGTTCAACACATTCTTGTTAACGTCAAAATTTTGACACAAACTTGGTCAAAATTAGCATATTCAAATGCCCACATTATTTGTCAAAACTTCGACCAACGTTCGTCGAAATGTCCAAAAAGTTTCGACCAAATTTAATCAAAATGTTTGAAAAGTTTCGACCAAGTTTGGTCAAAATGTTTCAACCAAGTTTGGTCAGAATACCAATCCGACTAGGATGCCAAACCCACGACGCAAGCTTTCGACACATAATGGTCGAAACATTTTGACCAAACTCTTTTTGTTTCGACCAGGATGCCAAACCCACGACGCAAGCTTTTGACACAGAATGGTCAAAACATTTTGACCAAACTCTTTCTGTTTCAACCAGGATACCAAACCCACGACACAAGCTTTCGACACATAATGGTCAAAAAATTTCAACCAAAATCTTTCTATTTCGACCAATTAATGTCAAAATTTTGATGAAAATTGAATTTAAAAAAAAACAAATTCTGAAACCAAATAGCCTCTGTTTTGGTACTCGGCTTCAATAGAAGATGGACCAATAAAAAATTCCTTCTTGATCTCTAACAAACAAGTCTTGAACCAAGTGAGAAGCTATAAGTTCACGACTTCAACTTATAGCTTCTCACTTGGTTCAAGACTTGTTTGTTAGAGAGCAAGAAGCAATTTTTTATTGGTCCATCTTCTATTGAAGTCAAGTACCAAAACTGACGCTATTTGGTTTCAGAATTTTCTCATTGAGTTTGGTATTCAATCTAAACAACCATCAATCATATTTTGAGACAATCAATGTGCTACTCAAATCTCATGTATCCCAATTCATCATCAAAGGACCAAGCATATTGACATCCAGTTTCTAGTTTTTTAGCTACAGACCTGTATGTGTTCACTAGAAGTGTTGGACAAGTCTTAGAATCCTATAGGAGCATGATTTTTTTTTTCTTTGATCCAAGAGGAAGCTAATGCCATCTCAAACTAAGACAATCAAGAGATAAGTATTTCATATCCTTGAATAATGCTCATGAATCTTTTATGTAGTTTTTAATTCATACATTAGAATAGTGAATCATGTATGCTTCTAGCATTGGTATTTCCCTTTAGGAAGCTCTGATTGATCTCTAATTGATCTATAGACAAGGAAAGTGAACTATGTAGTAAATTTCCTCAAAGGCATGTCATCTTGACTTGAAATACCATCATTGCAGGATATGTTCAAAATATATCAACATTGTTCATACCATTAATATTGATATGATAGAGAAGGTTCCTTAAAAAAATGTAGATATGGAAGGATATAGACTGTTTGGAGAGAGATACATATCACTTTGAAAATTCAACAAAAAATGTGAAAGTAGTGACCAATGCTCAAGAAATAGTGTATAATGATATGCCAACAACAAAAGACCTAAAAATGAAGATGGTTGTTAAAGGGAAAAAGGATCTGATATAGTCAATTATTGGTTCAGAATCTTTGGGATTGCCACAACTCTGTGTTCAGATTAACACTTTACATCACTTTAGGACTAAATTGGAGTAGTTAGAGAAAATACTATCCTTTGGCTGGAACATTTGATTTTTTAATTAAAAGCAACAAAACACTAAAATTGGTTTCCCTGACTATCAGAAGTGTCCCTAAAGCCAAGTTTGAAATTTACCATAAGGCCAGTAAGGAAGGCATCCTGGAACTTTGTGAGTCTGCTGTGTATAAAGTGGTCTTCCATGACTTGAGAAGTGAACTATGGGATGGTTTTATATGGGGGGAACCACCAACACAAGGATAGGACATTTCCTTGAACAAATTATAGCAAATATTGTCCACACAAGAGTTCGTACTCATTCCCTTACAACATTGATGAAGGCTTGTTTTGATGGATTTGACATTGTTGGGAGGAGGCCCTTGTCACGCATTTTCAAAATATGATTATGAAATGATAGAGGAAAATTTGGTGGCCCTTAAGGATCTTTTTAAAGCTGATGGTGATGGCCTTCCTTTAGAGGTGGTGGAGCAGGAAGCAATTCCTATGGCAGATATTTTGCCTCTTCTTTCAACTGATATAGACCAACTGATTGAGAATTTTAGACATTTGGTTTTACAAGAAAATGGATTATCTTCAGCAAATTCAAAGCTACCAATTCCTCCAACATCAGGTGCATGGAATCCAACAGAACCAAATACCAATTAGTGGAAATGATTGCCATGATTTTGTGATGAGGTCTATTGATGGTTCTGATGGGATCCACATCAAGACAGATTATGGAGGAAGTGATATGATGAAAGAGAAAAATGATAAGGATGTTGACTAGAGCAACAGTGGAGATGAAGCTGACAGTGAGGTAAATCTAATATACAATAATAATAGAAATGCATTGCCACTTGAAAGAGACAAGGAAGGTAATGGGCATCAATCTTTTGGTAGCACCAGTCACAATCAGAATTCTCATAATGCATCTTCCGGAATGCATCTTTACTAAAATACATACAAATCTCTCCAAAGCGAGAAACAAAAACAAAAAAGAATAACTTCTAAGACTAAAATTTCTGACCTTGAAACTTGCAACAATTGCAAATTCTGGCATGTCAATGAAAACCTCTAGGATTGTAAATGAATTAATGCTCAACTTCATAAATGTTATTATTGATTTTATAAATAGATGTGATGATGAAAATATTGAGTCAAAAGTTATATCTCCTTTGTCAATGGAGATTGAAATATAAAATAGCAGAACAAAACCAAATCTACCGCAAATACATGATTCACCAATTAAGAGTGATATTTAGTTGCATTACATAAACTTCTATTCTTGGGATCCATTTATTAATATGCTATAAAGATATAATAACAATATGTAGATAATAGCTATCAGAATCTGACTTAGACAAGGTATACATACACAAGCTCAGACTCTTTGAGACATATGCCCTTTAAACAACTTTTTGACATATCTGATCTGTAGATGTACTCTCAAATATCTTGTCAGCATTGCCAACTTCAAATCCATCCTGCCTATGGCACTCCAATATTTGTAAAGTAAAACAAGAGTTAGAACCAATATATTTTGATCTGATTAAATTATTTCTAACACCCCACCTATAAATAACATCAAGTACCTTGGATTTATAAATGAATTCAATAAACATAAATTTTTGACATTAGGGGAAAGTTGACATACCAAGGGCAAGAAATCAAGACCAAGCATTATATTAGAAGATCTAATGTCTCGATGCACAATGGTGCCTTCACCACATTCCTCATGCAAATACCTCAGTCCTTTGGCAACCCCTATTGCAATCCTTCGCCTCGCTGCCCATGACAATATCTTGGGACAAGAAAGGTGACTAGTTTACATCAGATATTTCTAAACAATAAGCATTAAATTGTTCAGATGACTCATATTCAATCAAACTACTGTAAACCACCAATTCATTCCAGACATTTGTAAATTGTATAATACAACCAAACATTGTTTAAAATGAAATTACAAAAATAGACCTATCTAATACAATCCATGAAGCTCTAGCATTGTTTGCTTTCTGTACTATGATATATGCTGGAGGATATCCTACAGCAATTTTGATTTCCAACCTCACCTGTTATATGAGATCAAAATGAAAGGATATAGAATCTATGAGGTTTTACAATCAATTAATTTGTGTTTACTTTTGAAAGTGTGTATTTTGATTTTTATAATTCTCCTATCAGAAAATGAACAAACATACATTATTATAGAATGATCCAAATAAATAAAAAATACACACCGTAAATATAAAAATGGTTAATTCATAATATTCCAATATTGAAGGTGAGGAAAAGATTGATGAGAATTGTAATTACTCTTTTCATATTGTAAGGATCATAAAAAGGCCTGAGATGTTCCATATACATATCTTTCTTGAGGTTGAATTCCCCTTGTAGGTGTTGAAAGGTTTATTGGCAACATCTATCGATGAACAAATACTATGAGGGAGACTTTGATTATGGTAAGGGCTACAAATATATGGTGTAGCAATGTGATGAACTAATTAATAATATGTATCTCCTATGGTACACACGAGCTCGATGTTTTGATCTCATAAAGGTAGTAATGATAAAATCTCCAAATATGAAAGCTCCTATGGTGCCACATGTGCTTCCCTGCCTACGCAGTCAATCAATGAAAACCCCCTCAGTAATCACACATCTTCCATGTGTCTCTTAGCATTGATTAAATAATGAAGGTATGTTAGTTTGAGCTTCACTTGGTTTCAAGAATACTTTAATATTCTCTACTTAACAAGGCCAACCACGTGAAGGTGGAAGCTCATCTGGCCCCTCCTAGGACACTCTTATGACCCTTTACGACACTTTAAGATCTCTAAGATGTATTATTAGGGATCATAAAGGGTCATAAAGGGTCATAAGGGATCCTAGGACACAACATCTGAGAAACATAAATGTAGGCATCATGGTCACAACTTTTTAGAGACACAACATAATTTAGTGGTATACCCAGATGATGCAACGCAACCACTACTCCTCCAGTTCTAAGTTGGCACTGAACGATCCAAAAACCATAGATAAGGAATACATTTAGAGAGTGGAGGAGGGCCATAATGAATAAAATAATATACCTCCGCTCTCTAAATTTATTCCTTATCTATGGTTTTTAGATCGTGCAGTGCCAAATTCAAACTGGAGTAGTGGTTGCGTTGCATCGTCTAGGTATACCACTAAATTATGTTGTGTCTCCAAAAAATTGTGACCATGATATCTACATTTATGTTTCTCAATTTTTGTGATATCTAAATTTATGTTTCTCAGCTGTTGTGATATCTATATTTATGTTTCCCAGCTATCATGTTTATGTGCATGTTCTTTATGTGTTTGTCTTCTCTCCCTCCTCCAAAATAATATTTTCCCACTCTGAATCGAGAATGCATGTGCAAATGGATAGAATATATAGTGTTAGAAGGCATATGGTACAACTTGACCTTCCTTGCAAGTTCTAGATCATACAGGAGCATACTGGATTCAACCTCGGGTCAACACTTCAACGACATCAGGCAGTTATGCAAAATTTAATGTCTGTAGTTGTTGCAGTAGCATCAGGCGCCAACTTCAGCACAATATGATCACTAGACATGGTTGTATGCATTATAATTTTAAGTTGCACTATCTAGTGATCATATTGTGCTAAATTTGGTGTTTGATGCAACTACAATGACTAGTGATCATATTGTGCCAAAGTTGGCGCCTAATGCTGCTGCAACGACCACAGACAGTAAATTTTGCATCACTGCCTGATGTCGTTGAAGTGTTGACCCGAGATTGAATCCAGTATGCTCCTGTATGATCCAGAACCTACAAGGAAGGTCAAGAGGGGGTTATATCCAAAGGATCTAAGCAATTCATGGCACCCTATTACTGATCCTCATCTACAATTACGCATGTGCATAGTCAAGCCATACACTTCTCCTTGCCTCTCTATTTCTTGCACCTATATATACGGCTATACAACTAGATGCATGATATCAAATTCATAGTTTATTACATACAAGATCATAAGATAAGCTACATCAATAACTTAGCTAAATCAATCATAAGGTATTTAAAACTAGTATCGTAAAGAGAAGCAAAATATTTAAAATATTGGTAAGGGGTGGCAAGATCAAAGAAGAACTCAAAAGTACAAGACCTAAGGGCCAGACCTAATGCCTCAGGGGCTCATCAAATATGGCCTTGCCTACGTAACTCATAGAGACATCATAGTTTAGGTTTAACTTTAACTTTAACAATAAACAATTAGAGCTACATACAACTGAATACAACATGACATGGTAGTAATGAATAACCCACCCTTGAAGAGAGAGATATGGTACTTTTTCAATGTAGAAAGTGGAAGTTGTTATTGGTCAATCTAGATCAATTGGGTCCACTACAACCTCATGAGATTGAGCTTGTGTTTAGGCTATGATAAGGAATGCACATGTGTCTGTGGTAGGATAGAGCATCTATGATCCCTTGGAAATGCTTTCCTAGTAGTAATGGTAGGATGTCATATTTATGTTCAGAAGCTTCTTTATCCAAAGAAATATTTTTATTTTGATAAGAAATATGTTATCATTGGGTCCTACCACCATACATATTTGAAAAAGGAAGAGCTGTGGAGAAATAGCTCATCCTCTAAGGAGGGGAAAAGAAGAGTTTTGACATATAATAGAGTTCAACAAGTTGAAAGTCATTGCTATGCCTTAGCTATGTACTATTGATTATTTCTCTTAGCAGTAATTGTATGCCTCTTCTTTTGTGATCCGTAAATTCCTAAGCTTTCCAAAGGAAAGGGTCAGTAGCAAAGGTTTCACAATGATCTAAACCAAATACACAATACTAACAATAACGAATAACAATGAAACGTAATCAATAAAATGTACAAGCAAGAGAAAGGAAAATAAATAAATGCAAACCCCACGATGGTTGAAGCTTCTATTGTCTATCTTTACTCCTTCTGAAACATTGTTCTTGATGCTCAGTATTGGTAGGGTAGCGTCTATGACTTGAGAAGTGTCGAGAATTTTTCTAATTGAAATGGGTGTGTGATCGCAAGATGAATTGAATGCTAGAACCAAACTGATGGAGTAATGGCACACGAGAGCTTGAAATCCTGGATCCTTCAAATAGTTATGAAGGGTTTATTATATAGGATTTGGTGATGATATGAATGGTTGAGATCAATCCCAAAGATAGGGAGATGAATGGTTGAGATTAAAAGGAACTGGAGAGGTCCTCAGTAAACTCCACCTCTTCATTTGTTAAAGAGGAGATAGAGTTTGGTTGACTGAAGAGCTAATTATAAGTTACCTTTTTGAACTGAAGAGGTGGGTGAAGTTACCCATGTGGACTAGAGAGATGGGTGGAGTAACCCATGTGATATGATTGGAGTTATCTCTTTGAAGATAAATGAATATTTAATTCATTTTAATAATTGTTTTCAACATGTGAGATAATTTGAATTCTTTTTTATTTAAGAATTGCTTTATTTGATGTAATTAAATTAATTTAATTGAAATTAATTTATTTGAAAAGAATTTAATTAGTATGTTTAAATATTTGGATTTAAACTAAGAAATTGAGTTTAATTAATTAATTAATTGTAGTTAATCAATTAAAGCTAATTAATTAAATAAAATTAATTATTTAATTAATTTTGGGAATCTGATTAGATGATTTGGGGAATGAATTTAGAAGAAAATAGATGATTAATTAATAATTAAAAAACCATTAATTAAAAGATGAAAATTAGTATTTTTAATGTAAAGTCGCAAACCTGTCCATTTTAGGGTGTGTACAGTAATACCTTATTCTTTGGGTGTTGCTATAGTGTGAGACATCAAGGCTTCAATAATCACTATTCCCTTATAGCATTTCATAGCATAACTTTAATTAATATTATTTATTGGCATTACTAGAGTTGTTGGTATTAGTGATTTGAATCCACACTTTCATCTTGTTTGTTGCTTCTCATTATGCATTCTGGTTCACTGATGTCATTATTTAACATCCTTATGCTGAAATTG
>MU225461.1:607859-640671 GCA_018584345.1 Thuja plicata
GGATGGTATTTGGTGTTACAAGTTTATAATATTTTAGATTTGATTTTAATAATGCTTAATAAGTTCATTTGGGTCACATTTCAAAGTCTTAAGGCTTCATTATCTTTAAAAGTTTCAAAAACTCCAATTTGTAATGTTGCAAATTCAAAAATTTGAAATGCAATGGTTATTAGAATACCAATGGTATTTGAAATGCATTTAAGGTATCTAGGGATATGATATTATAATATTGTAAGTGGATGGAAATACCAACAAGGGACACACATCCTTTAAGAACTAATTATACCAAGTTATATAGATAATTTGTGTAATTAACTATAACGGGTATTGATTAAGCCTTCATTAGTATTACTTGTCTATTATATTAGTAATAACAGTCTATATAAAAGAGATGATTATAATTGTAAGGATGTGTGTAGAGTGATATTATTATTTTTTATCTCTTGGAGATATAACATGTAAGATGCCACCCATGTTTCCTACGAATTTTTCACCTTATACCTTTGAGATGTTTTGTTAAATAATTTGTATGAAGCCCCTGATAAGTGTTGAACTAAAATGTTTAAAGAAGATTCTAATTTGTCCAGAGATTTTCTTTCAGTGGTTGTTGTTTGGTTTTGGTTTCAACATATAAGTTTGTTGTTGAATATAAGTATAGAATTTAACCAATTCTGCTAGCATTACCAAAACATGGAAAGTATGTTTAATGATGAGAAAATTGGCATATTCAAATCTAACCTTTATTTGATGAAAAGAACATTGCATAAGTCTAGTAAAAATCAAGAATTGTTTCTAAACTACTACATGAAACTACATATAAGAACATCAACTAACCCAATAATTCATGAGCTCCTTCATACATTATGGAACCTTCATTTTATCTCTTTGAATTTTGCAACAATAGCTCCAAACAGAAGTAGAATGGTAACAATAAACTTCTAACAAGTCACAATATACCTGAACTATGAACATCATCAAAATTATGGATTCTCCTTGATTGAATACACTTTCAATAAAGAAAGAAAGTCTCTCTAGTGCTCTATCTAATCCTAAGGAAGACTACAGCATATTAGAACTCAGTAAACCACCAATGGTTGTCAAATATTTTCACTCAATTGGACTCAGTAAAGCACCTATTGGACCTAGAATTGATCAGAGGTAGGAGATTTAAGAAACCCTTGGAATAAGGGTTTAAAAGTGCTAAATTTGGGGATTTTGAGGTTCTCGGTGGACTGAGCCCTATTCCTTTAAGGTTTGTTCATTTTTAGACATTATTAAAGACTGATGAAGGTTTGGAGTCTTTGGAGTGCAAGGATTCTATGGTTGCTTTGTTATTTATGGTCTTTTTAAGCACTTCTGAAACCATACTGTGTATACAGTTACACCTGGTCCAAAAGAGTCCATAGAAAACTGACTGTAGAAAGCTGACTACCCTAGTTTTATGTCAAAAATGGTCTATAGATGACTGCCACATGATTTATTTCAGATTTCTCCACCAAATGATCTTAGACCGGTCACCATTGAAAGCTATGACTCAAGGTAGACTTCCTATGGAGTTAGATTTGACATTCTAATCCACACGAAGTCGGCAGAAAACAAATACCAGTAGCAAAAATGTTAAAAATGTGCCAACAAATACCAAATACTTGATGCCCTAGCACATTTCTCATGAGCCCTAAGTAGGTAACCAATAAAACAATGCCAAACAAATGCAGAGTAAGGAAATCCTTATAGGTGGTCCTCCTTTTACACCAAATCACAATGGCAACAGCTCGCAGGTAGGCGTTCCTCCTTTTACACCAAACCACAGTGGCAACCCTCGTAGGCAAGAAATCCTCATTTTACTCTCACCAAATAAAACTTCAAACAATTGCAGGCTCCAGCTATTTCACACTCCCAACTTAAAACCAAACAATGAAATGAGATGCAAAATCTTTTTTAGGCTCCAGCTCCTTTACACTCTCAACTTAAAACAAAACAATGAAATGAGATGCTAAATCTTTTTTCTTTTTTTAGTTATGCTCGTGTTGGTCAAAATTTTGACATTCATGGTATTGGTTGAAATTTTGACTAACACGGGCATGTATTAAAAAAAAAGAAGTTTTCCTTCTATAATCTGACCAACCTAAATCTTTTTAATTGATGGTCGAAATGTTTGGTAGAAAAATGAGGTCAAATATAGTAGTGAGGCCAGCTCTATTATCTTCAAAATCTATAAAAAATGGTTACAAAATGCAAGAAAAAATGCAAAGGAATGATATGTTCACTAATACAACTTTTATCTCAAATTCTAAACCCCTACAAATGAATAAGAAGTTCAGATATATAGCCTTCAAGGCTAATTTTGAAAATGAGATCCTCCCCCCAAAAAGGTGCTCTAAACAGATAGATCCCCTAAATTTTAGGCCCACAAAAGATGCCCACAATGTAGCTTCCTAAATACCTTCAAAAAATTTAGCCCAATCCCTAAATTTAAGGCATAATTGACGCCAAAAATTAAGCCCTTAAGGCTAATTTTGAAAATGAAACTAGCCCTAAACTTTAGGTCTCCTAATATTGATATTTTTTGATTTATATCTTTTACATAATATATATCAACATATATCAAAGAACATATTAAAATATTTAAAATATATCAAAGAATATATTTTTAAAATATCCAAACTATATTCTAAAATAACCTAAGATGCAAAACCCAACCTAGAACCCTAACTTGAAAGCATGAGTAATAGTCTTATCAAAGTCGATATCCTATCACCATGGTCAACATGACCCATCTCCATAATATTTATTTCTGCTATAACATGTGATGAAGCTATCGTAGTATGTGATTGACAGGGTCTTTATTGCCTCTGCATCATGGACTCTAAAGCTCTATCGAATTTGACATAGGCATTGATAGCCATTTCATTTTTGCAATCTGCAGTTTTGGGAAGAAAGGAGAATACGGTTTTGATCTTCTTGCTGCCATGTTTGGGGTTCTGGTATTCTATCCATACATCTCTGCATGATCTTAGCTAATCTAGAACCTCCATTTTTATCTGGGCTTTGGCATGAACTTGGGCTCTATCTGAGAGTGAAAGTTTTCTTCTTTGCTGTTCTTTTTCACTGCATCTTTATATGCCATAAACAATGATAACTCAGTATTTTGTATGCATATCTCCAGTTAAGAATCTCAGACTTCTTCTAGTTGGCTCTACCTCCATTGTTCTTTACTTTGGGTTTTTATGCCATAAGAATGGTGTTGTTCTCTGCATGTTCTTTAGTTGATGTGGATATTTCTGAAGTTTAAAGCCATGAATAATGGCACTTTGCATGTATCTTTGCAAGAACTCAAATTTTTGCATGACTTCAAACTTGGGCTCTCTGCTTCATGCCATGAATACGATGTTGTCTGTATCATGAACTCCTTGGTTGAACTCAGGTTCTATTATTTTTTATCATCTCGGCATCTTGAATTTGAGCTAGGGCTATGAATTGGGTCTTCTCTCCACCGTAAGCTTGGGCTTGGTTTGGATTGTGGCTGAAAGATATGGAGTTGTTTTTATTAACTTAGTCTTGAAGCTCAGCATATTATAGCCACATCTTTAGACTTATTCCAAACTCATAGTGCATAAATGAACTGAAGCTTGGACTTTATGACACATGGCACTTCTCTACTTGTCTTCTATGCTCAATTTTAAAAAATAAGTGACCCATTCTACATATTCTAATTTAATTGGACTTGCTCCATGGTTTTTCTTTGTAAATATAGTCTTCTATTTTGTTGCTTTGTTTGCTGCCATCTTCTCAGATACCCACATGACTATTTTTACAAATCTGGAAACAAACTAGCAGTTAATGGTGAAACCATAGTAATAAAAATTTTTTCCATTGTTTAAAAAACCATTTGAACTTGTTTTCACTCCTTCATTGTTGTCTGCATGCACAATGTCATCAATACTCATAAAAAGATTTTTCTGCTAGGATAAAAAGATAAAAATATATCTTCGTCTGTAGTCTTCATTGTGTTGATATTGCTAATGTAACCTATGCTGTCATTTTTAAATAAAAGCGACCATAATGTCATAAGACATACACATCTTCTTTCTGTTGATGAGAAATAAACATTTCTTGTTTGAAATTAAACATATTGTATGTTTAGTTTTCAGTATGATCATAAAAACATAAAACACTTCTGTCTATTGTTGAAACAGTGGATATTTCTTGAGCTAAACTGCAAATACTATATGTTAATTTGCAATGAACTTGATCCATAGTCACTTGTGCTTTTGTTTAATTTATGACTATTTGAATATTTATTTAGAATATACAGCATCTGTGCAAGAAGTAATGTAAAAATACATTGTTATGAAATTTAATATGAACCATAACCCATGGGGTTCGAGCATGGGCTCATGACTTCCATGAGAAATGTCTATAACATGAAACTCATTTATGCACATCTTGCCCTTTTGACTGTATCTACTGCATACATTGAATTCTCTGAATTGATTCAAATATGAACATTGTTATGACAACATTACTTAGCTGATGAATAGCCATCACACTACATTTCTAGACATTAGAATAAATTTTTTTTCTTGATCTTTATGTAAATCGGGTTCAACTATTGAAACACATAGATGCTATAATTAACTCCATTTTCTAAAAGTATGAATTACCATAGCACCATTTGATTCTTTAATGGATTCAAAGCCACACAGGAATACACTTGTTTTGCTCCATTCTAAGTTCTGAACATATATGGCCTATTGTTTGATTCTCCTCTTGGACACTAATAGTATCAAACCTTTCCTTTTGAAAATCATTTCATATGTGGATATTCACGCCTTATGCATTCATTACTTACAACACACTATTATGACCTAGTATCTTTTATAACAGCATTCATCTGAACATATGAAGTCAGTTGATCTTTATGGAAGGCATATATAGCTGACTATATCATTGTCAATTCCACATTTTGCATATGTTCATCTTATCCTGTACATACAGTTTATAACAACAATACTAATATTTCATTTTGTATATTCCTTGTGTTATAAAAATGATATCTCCACTTTTCTTTTCTCATAGCTTTTATTTAGAGATGATAATGTTCAGAACAGTATTGAAATAAAGTACTTATGTGATGTCAACCATGTGTATACAATCTCCATTTCTGATAACAATACAATTAGATCCTTTACATATGCATTCTAATTTGTAACAGCAACAATGTTCTCTATTTTCCTAAATTATCTTAGTGCATTGTTTCAAAACAACACTACATAGTATCTCATGCTTGCTTTATACAGTGATAAGGTATAAGGTAAAATGTTACCTCATTTAATCTGCAAGCTGCTCCCTGTTGGTTGTAACACATCTCAATTAGGAAAATTTATATTTATTGCATCATTATCCTCATATGCATCTCTTAGCATTGTATTTCCATTCTATTTTAATTTGGAGCATCCATCTTTTGATTTTCAGCATCTTTTATAACAGCATGTCAGCTTTGCATATTTGCATCAACATTGTTGAATTGTAACAGTATTTATGCACTTTGTAACAATTGGTGTGTACTATATTTCTCTTCTTTTTGAATATCATACTCTAAAATTTGTGGAAATCTCTCGCTTGCACACACCACCAACTCCCTATGTCAGGTTAATGGATTCCATCAGCTAATCCATGCATGTATGTAAATATCATGTGGGATGACATTTATGTATGAATATGGGTTTACTGGTTGGATTTATTGACTTGACATGTGGATGCCCTGCTTCCTAAATAGAAATTCCTTCTTAATGCAGTATGAAAACTATATGCAGTAAAAGGTTTAATAAAAATATGTCCCTTTGATACTTTATTTAGTTAATGCAGATGTATACCTGGTTATTGTGTTGATGTTACCTGATAGATATGCAGTTCTGAGAGTGTGATTGTAGCATGATGTTTTTAGGGATTTATGCATTGTTTAGATCCAATATTGGATCTAACTATTCTCTCTCTCTATGATTGCAGGACAAGACCAGAAGAAGACTTTAAAATGAGACAAGATTACAGAGCCAATAGAAAGATTCGGGCAGGGACACAAAGACATGCAGATTCAGATGACAGGTTACCAGAATATAGAAGACCTCTCCAAGGCAATACTTAGATCCCTAAATCTTCTAATGCTCCTTTATTACTTTCTGAATTGTAAATCTTCTATATGTTTACAATTGAAAGATGTAACCTATGAAGGAACACCTTTTTATTACATTTATTTTGAATGTTCAATGTAATGATCAATTTATGAAATTGAAAGTTTAAATTTGATCAAATACTTAGAGAACAACATCAGTGTTAACATGAGTGCAAGAACAAAGTATTTTTCCTTCAATATCTAAATGGAAGTGTTAAATAGATGTACCTTTATGCAAGTCTTTTCTATTATTTATAGTTGAAATGTTGCATGTGTAAATTCTCCTTTCAATCTAAGCAATTCTACACTTAGGAAAACAACTATAAAATCCACAATTTAGTGTAAAACAATTATCAATTTACCAATTTAGTGTGTAACTAAAATGATAACAATAACATTGACTTCCAAAAATTCTAAAGTAACTCACATTTGGTTTGTATCCGTACCATAGCTCATAAGGTGTCTTATTGGTGTCTTTCTTCAATTGAACTTAGTTTAGTGTATAGACAACAATACTTACAGATTCTCTCTAGAATGTTTGTGTAGTTCCTTTTTCAATCATTGGTGTTCTGGCACAATCAACAATTGATCTATTTCTCCTTTCAGAAATCCCATTCTGCTATGGTGTTCTCAGTGCAAAAATGTTTCTTGTACTCCCATGCTCATTACAAAAGTTATTGAATTCATCATAAATAAATTCTCCTCCTCTATCTGATCTTAAACATTTTAGTTCTTTTCCACTTTATTTTTTAACTTTTGCTTTATACCATTTGAACATCTTAAATGCTTCATATTTCTCTTTTAAGAACATAACAATCATCATGCTAGAATAGTCATCAACAAACAAAATAAAGAATCTATCACCATAATAACTCTTTTTTCTCATTGCTCGACATAAGTCAGTATGGACTAACTCTATAATAGCATTAGATGTGTAGGTTTTTCTTTTGAAACTAGACTATGTCATTTTTCCTATTTCACAATTCTTGCACATAACATGGTCGGGTTTTGAAATACTCGGTAAGCCTCTTACTTTTCTTTTCTTACTTATCTTAACCATGTTGTCAAAGTTTACATGACATAAGCTTTTATTCCACAACCAAACATCTTCATTTCTAGACAATAAACAAGTGGTCTCAATATCATCAAGATAGAATAGATTACCTTTTGTTTGTTCACTAGTACCAATCAACTTTCCTTTTTCATTATAAATCATTGCCTTTTTGTTCTCAAATGCAACTCGGTGTCATGTGTTGTTTATTTGTGAAACACTCAATAGATTATAGTTAATTTCTTTCACCCAATATGCATTTTCACATCTGATCATATTGTTCAATATGATGGTACCTTTTCCTTCACTTGGGCAAGGTGAGTCATTACCTATCCTAACTGATCCACCATTATAATATTCAAAAGTTTTAAAATTTTCTTTATCTCTAGTCATGTGATGAGTACATGCACAATCAATAATCCAAACATCATTTTTGCTAAATTTAGATATGAGTGTTTTTTCAACATACCTTTCTTCATCTGAATCATCCTTCATAGCAACAAATACTACCTCAACATCTTCATCAAAATCAGTGTTAGAATTTTCAGCTTTGTTCTCAACCATGTAACAAGCCTTCTTTCCTTTGTCCTTGTAATCTCGGTTATCTCTTTTGTCAGAATGTTAGTTGCTTCTATAGTCTTAGTCATCACTTCTATTATACTTCTTTTCATAAGATCTATCATTATTTCTTTCATCCTTTCTCTTATTAGGGCATCTAGTAGAAAAATGTCTAATTTCTTTGCAATTAAAATAGACCAATGGTAATTTACCTTTATATCTTCCTTTACCTCTATGTAATCTTCTATCTGTTAGTGCTTCAAGTTCATCAAGTTCTTGTTCATCACTATCACTATCAATATCATTTTTCATAGTGTGTTTGTGACTATATTTGCTTACTTTCAGAGAATATTTGAATGCAGACTCAATAGTTGGTAAACAGTGTTGTCATAGTTGTTCATCTCAAATGAAATAAGTCTACCAATCAAAATATCTAGAGTAACATTTTTATTTGCTACTGCTCTCATTTCTTGAATTGCAGATTCTCTAATAGCATAAACATGTAGCAAGGTTCTCATAATTATACTTACAACTATTTCTTCCTCAAGTAATCCTACTCCACATATAACATTAACAACTTCTTTGATTTTTCAACTGTACCGAGTAATGGTCTCTCCTTCTTTCATTCTTAGGTCATCAAACTTTCCTCTTGTGCTTTCAGCTTTAGCTCTCAGCACATTGGTGTCTCCTCTATGTACTAGCTTGAGTTTTTCCCACATATTCCTTACAGAGGTGCATTATTTCACATCTTCAAATTCAACATCAGATAGTGAAGAAGAAAGTTCTATCATCATTGAATTGTGTTCATGTTTCTCTCTCAATTGATCAATAGTTGGAGGCCTAGTAGGTGCAACATATTCAATATCCAAGTGTTGTGTGACATCATTTCCAATACCTGATAAAGAATTCTTATCCTTCTTTTCCATGATTCAAAGTTGTCCTTTTTTAACTTAGGCACATCCCTTTACTCATCTTGTAATCTTTAGCTTAAGTATTTAAACTCTCTTCCAAGCACCAAAACTCTGATACCAATTGTTAGGATAACCGAGAGGGGAGGGGGGGCGTGAATCAGTGGCCTTAAAATAATTCCAAAAATCCAACCAAAACTTATATCTCAAATATAATATCCTCTAGTTATCTTTCATTCCATCAAGATGCACGCCTTAAATAACTTTAACAAATATAACCTTCTTGGTAAGATATACTATTTATCTTTTCTAAACTTTACCGAATAGCAGTAAATAAACTTAGTGTTAACCGACCAATCTAGTTTCAATAGTGTGTAAATAAAAATATCAATGTAATAAACCATATACACATTTGACACATAGATTTTAACATGGAAACACTGTTAAGGGAAAAACCACTTGGGACCGGTAACCCAAAAAAATCACACTTCTGAAGTGAGCTCGGTGAAGAGCCAACCCTATTAAAGGTTATAAACACACTGTTAAGTGCAACCTTGTTAGAGGATTTAAAACTAAAAGTTTTTCATTTGACCTAGCACTCACTATGTTGTCAACAAGAAAACCTTGTGATACTTTTGAGTATCTCAATACATTAAGGACTGTTAAATCCCACTTGGTTAAGAGATTTTTTGAATCAATGGTTAAAATAATATAGTAAATGATCTGTTCAATAATACAACTTTAACTTGCAGATATTTAGATCTATTTTTAGTCCAATAATACCTCTCTAATCATTGTTCACTTCAGTTACTTTTCTTTCATTCTTTCTTCTTTCTACTTGGTGAATGCTCTGTCCTCTGCTGCTCGGTGTCTGCAGAATTCCTTGGCTTTGTCCTTCAGCCTGTAGAATCATATCTGCATGAAGAATTCTATCTTCACAAGATTATATTCAGCATTCCTCCCTTTTCATAATTAATTCCTTTTCTCTTTATATAGACATGATTAGCCGCTCAATCTTCTTTTTTTTTTCGTAGATCACTTCTTGATCCGTAAAACTTGCCATTATTTAAAATATCCCGTAAAGCTCTACTTTTCTTATTCGGTAGATTTCTCCTTGATTTTTCATTCTTGAACTTCAATTCTGATTGGTCATCAACTCCAGTTTGCCTGGTGTAAAATTTAGTTATGCTTAGTACTCGGTATACACTGTGAACTTATTGGTGACACTTTCTCGGTAATTCTTTCTCGGTTACTACTGTGCTCGGTTTACACTATCCATCAATGTTTACTGCCACTCAGTGTATACAAAATTTTTATGTTTTTACCGATAACATAATCTTTTTATATTCATCTCTTCAAGATTATGATTGATATGTGTTTGAATAATCAAACCATATCAAGTTGACATCAATGACAATACAATACATTAACTGATTTAATGTCTTGCATTCACTTTTGCATCTGGTGATCATCAACTTATCATCTTCAAACATTTAATCAGTTATAGTTCATCATTTGTGAGGCCACTATCTTGTAAACTATGGAGAGATATTGTATTGGGCACTTGGGCAATGTTCACATGCGTGTGTCTAGGCCACGCGCTCAGGAGGCTACCAATAATACACTACCATAGTGGTCCATGGTTGATGATCCTATAAATCACCGATGCTCTACAACTCTCATAACAATGAAGAATAAATTGTTGGAAATTGTTGTACATTGTACCACTAGCATATTCCTAGGAGGCTTGCAATGTGGTAGCAAAGAGGTCATGATGAAGGCACAGTACCGCAGTCAAGATGCATTGTCGCAAAAAGGGGAGAACAGTCCACAAAGTTTTGAATCTACATTGAACAGATAAAAATACACCAAGTAGAGTTCACGAAAGGGTTGCTTAGGATGCACATGGCTGATTAGGGATGGTCTAGATCTATCGTGTGAAGTTTCCCTTTGCTAGAAATATTGGCTTGAGTGTTTGACAACTCGGGCCTTTACCTGTGCCACAAGACTATTAACAACATTAATATAGCTTTTGGTTATTTATCAGGTGAAAGAACATTTGAATTGACCAAGCTACATTGTTCAAAGACCATATAACCAATTTTTATAGCCAATATCAAATTGATATTAATTTTTTCTTCTGCATGGCAATAAAATTGTGATTGACCATAAATTTTTGTAAGCTAATAACTGGTACAAGTTCAAGGAAGAGGAGTGAGAATACATTTTCTTAGATAGAGAAATTGTGAATGATGGAGTCCACCTTGGGTCTCCCAGTACATGAAGATTGGTGATGGGGAGTGTATCAATGGGAAATAAATATATTCATATAATGATGTATTCATTGCAACAAGTTATTGTCATGATCATTGGAGGCTAAGTTTTCCTTGTCGAGAGTGTCAGTTTCTACCCTATTGTGAAAGATGGATTAGTACAGATCTGGGAAGTGTTATGCTTGATCTAAAGATGAATACTGCATACTCAATATTGGACAAATTTTAGTGATATTTATAGCTTCATTAATCTCATGTATAGTTGGTATCTATCAGAAGTCTAACATAGAAGATATCAGCTTGATACTACCAAAGGGTTGGAAGTCATTTTGACTTGGAACTTAGAGTATCTGGTATTAAACTGAACAAAATCACACACTATCTTGCAGCACCTAAGTGAAGCTTTTCGTTGTTAGAAGGAAAACATACCGTGGAAGGTACCGAGTTTTCTAGTGCCTATTGAGAATATGATTCTTTTTTGTGTTAAATCTAAAGAAGATTGGTGGACTAATGTTGCACACTAAAAATGTGAATGTATTTGGCATAGTGAAACTTTGGACAAGACACTTTGTTGTAATCAGCCGAATCCATGAAAAGGACATTACACACTGAGAGTTGAAAATTTAGATGCATTCTTACCATGAATCGCTTCAGAGAAGATAAGGGGGACTCACTTTAGTGGAAAAAGCATAAGAGATTGAATTTAAGGTAAAAATAGGTTGATTCTTGTGGTCAGGGGACTAAGTTGATGGCTGTAAAAAAATCCTTTGAAGAGTAGAATATAACATTCAGAGGGAGTCTGCAAAACCTTTAGAAGTCTGACATTTCATCTAAGGCAACCTTGGATGAGAAGGTCAAGAGGTTGATGCATGTACTTGGAGCTTCAGATGGAAGCCAAATTATCATGAATGTTTGGTGTTGCCAAGCTTGGGGATAAATCCATAGTTTATTACATTCACTGATGTTACTATGGAATCAGACAAGTACATTTGTGTACAAGAAACTAGTCCTACGAATAATGTTATGATCAAAATTTCAACATGATCATGTACCAGATGATGAGATTTTCTTGGAGCAAGATATTTTCATTATTGGGGACTTGTATGTTTTTCGTAATAGAGGGAGCTACTAGAGGATTCCCCAAAATTGATTTTCAAGGATCTTAATCATTCTGACTTAGAAGGGCAGGATATATATCGATATGGTTTTCCTAGTAACCAGGAAACTATAAAAATCCAAAGGATTGCGATTCCAAAGATGTAGTTCCATGTATGTGGGCTAGAAGGCTTTTATGCAGATATCTAGGTCATGATATTCCAAGATAGATGGATAATTTTTTGGATCAAAGGGAATTAAAGAAAAGAGGTTAATGTAGACTAAAGAACAAAGACACGAATTGCTCACAAAAGGTTGATATTAGATTCAGAGGGATTCTGATAATTCATCTAAAAACAACCCTAGACAAGGAGGCCAGGTGGTTATTGCAAGACCTTAAATTTAAAGGGATCATCTAGAGGATCTGATTCATTCTAATCTTCAAGGAATTTGGTCATATTGGTAAAGAGGGAGTCAACAATAAAGATGGTTTTTTCTGTTAGAGGAATAGTGATCATGAGATTGAGTCCCATGTGTATTGGCTGAAATGTCTTTATGCTAAACTCCTACATAACTTGGGTTCACCAAGATTGATGAAAACTATATAAGAGATATAGTGCATAAGTATGCTATTCAAGGTATATTATCACTATAGAACATATGGTTAATATTCTCACCAAGTCTCTTGCTAGAGAGAAGTTTGTATACTTTCAAGATAAACTTGGTATGTTGGAGAATGAAGCCTTAGATGAAAATGAGTTTCAACATCTATGATCTATTATTTTGTATGTTATTGCATTCTTATCTTTGAGAGAGAATTCTAAGGTGAAAGCCCTTGTTTCCACCCTCTAGGATGAGCCATGGTGGATTCACTCTCTGAGATGAGTCAAGGTGGATGTCTTGTGTGTGACTCCATGACTTTATGGGCCCACCCATCTTGTGTACATTTATGAGAGGTGATGACTTCTTAGACAATGAACACTTGTATTTGATGTTACAAGGTGACGATCTTGTAATGGAGATTCGTTATGGTAGACATTTTAATATGTCAGTGAACATACCATAATAGGGTTATATGTAAGGGGAATGTAATGTTCTCTAATTACTATATCCTTGTATCACAATCTAAGGTGATATGACAACTAGGTATCATGATCTAAGGTGATTCCTCATATGGAGATTCGTTATGGTAGACATTTTGACATGCCAATACACATACCAGAATAGGGTTATATGTAAGGGGAATGTAATGTTATCTAATTATTATATCCTTGTATCATGATATGAGGTGATATGAAAATCAGGTATCATGTTCTAAGGTGATTCCTCATATCACAATCTAAGGTGATGTGAAAAATAGGTATCACGATCTAAGGTGATTCCTTATATTACGATCTAAGGTAATATATAAAATTAGGTATCACATGTTAGGTGATTCCTCATATCACATGTTAGGTGATATGTAAAACTTGGTATCACATGTTAGGAGATTCCTCATATCAAATGTTAGGTGATATATAAAACTTGGTATCACATGTTAGGTGATCCTTCATATCACAAACTATGTAATTTTTTTGTATCCATATGGATCATATTAGGATCCTTCTAAACTTAGTATTACACATTGACTAGGTAACTCTAATAACAAACTTTGACTTCTCTTGATCTTATAGATTGATGATGATATGATATGATTTGACTCTCATCTTAGATGAAACATAGTCATTATAAAATATTGATGAAATTGAGATAATGAGATCAAGATAATCTAGTCTGAAATGTTGAATTATCAATGTTAAATAACAACTAAACCGTAGAAGAGAGGTAGTCCTAGGTGTTTGAGATTTCACTAATTCTTTTCTATTTCCTGAAATATACATGCTGACTCTTCACATGACACAAAAGACTTTTCCAAGGTTCTAGATTGATAAACTGAAGTATTTTGATAGAGGAAACTACTAGAATGTTTTGAAAAAATAAGTGCACAGGTCTTGGAATTACGGAAAACTTTCGCCGATTGTGACAGAATATGATAGTTTTAAAAATTTGACTACAGTTGTGAAGTCTTCTGATAAAATGGAGTCTAAAATAGTGAGGTAAAATGTTTTCTTGAAAATACTACTATTGACATCCTAGATATTCGACATGTTTGACTTGTTTTGATTTTGTAAGATGTTGGTTTTACGTTGAAAATGATCACACAAGAAAACACAGTAGACACAATGTTTTGTAGATCCAACATTAATCAGATAGAATAACAACCCTATGGCAGGCAAGGAAAATACTATTGAGTCCACACTTGGATAAAATCTATCTACACTTATTCAACGTGGACATCTTAGAAGTTTGGTAGCACTGGATCCCCTCCATGACACACACTTCTTGGGCATACCAAATTTCAGATTCTAAGGGACAAAATTTCCTGAGGAATCGCTATCTCTACGAGGAGCTGCAAGTATGTGGAGCATCTTAGTTGGTATCCGACCTTCTGTATCAACAAGTAGAGGGTTTTTTGGCAGCTAAATATATTGGTTCTTTAGTAAGGGAATCCGTTCAAGTGGCTATACACAATTGATAATCTCAATTAAGGGGGCTCTCCTAGTCCTTTCAAAACAAGAGGTTTTACATCTTGCAATGAAGGATTTTAACACATCACAAGGATACTGAAGGATATTTTAGGTGGCATAACAAAATCACACATGTTGATTGTGACATTAATCACAACCACATTTTTTATATAGAGGTTTGTAAGAGCTTGGATTTATCTTTTTACCACTTGGGTCATCCTTTGGGGTGAGTATCTCTTTTCCCACCAAAGGCCGCCCTCTAAAAATAAAAATTGAGCGTTGTTAACACTTTTCTCTTGCACCAATGGCCATGAGAGCTAGTGAGACCACTCTACAGATGCACAAGCATGCCAGATACAAAAGACAAATTTTTTAATTATTAAGCTCCAATTCAAGTGTGTATGATAGGCACATAGTTCCTTTTAAGAGCCCCAAATTGAAGTGTTCCTAAGATGAATCAAGTAGAAAAAAGACAAGAAATAGTAGTAGATAAATTTCTCTCTATTTTGGATTTGTCTTATGTTTCAAGCCTTCCCCTCCTCCAAGCAAACTATTAAAGCAGTGAGGTCTTTGACTTGCGTATTTTCCTTTTGAAGAGTCACATGTTGAAACAACAAGGTTAGTAACACATGATGAATCTTTAAATTTGACTAAGTTAATTAAAAAATAATAGAAAACCCTCAAAAAAATAAATGACGAAGCCTTCACCGTATGATCGAGACCAAGGGATTCTCTTAGTTTTCTGCAAGTGATTATCGGGCTGTAAGTTTACATTGGGTTCACCAAAATATATGGGGTCAAATTTGCACAAGCTCAAATAGAGGATTAGTAGCACCGAACTAAACAAAGAATGAACTAATAATCAACATAAGGCCCCACAAACAATAGAAATGAAACTTAATCTATTTAAAATCAAATAAGAAATTATGCACAAACCAATCATTAATTCAAGTGTCTGTTGCTTCTCTCTTCTCCTTTTGAAATGTTGTTTTAATGGTGCTCAGAGTTTATGCTTAGCAACGGTTATGACTTGGGAGATTTAAGAAATCAATAAAATGATTGATGTTGAAATTGATCACAATTAGCTCCAAACCTGCATAAAGATTGTGCTCTCAAAAATCACGATTCGGACCTCTTTCAAATGACAAAGAAGAAGGTTTAAATAGAGATTTCAGACTCATTGATGGTTGAGATTGAAGACTAATATTTATTTTGGATGAACAAGATTCAATAAAACTGCTATAAAACCAAATAAAACACACTGCTTTATTTGAAAAGTGGTTGAAATTGAAGACTTAATTAGTTTTAAATAATTAAAAAAATATTTAATTATGTGCAAGAGAGAAGATAATAAATAAAACAAAGATCATATTATGGGACTAGGATGGGGGGTTTTATTCTTTGCTTCTTTCCCCCTTGAGCTCCTTTTGAAGCAATGTAATAATTAAATTAAACAATATAGTGGCTCTGGTATTTTGCCCAAAAAAATAAATAAAACAAAGATTTTGTTTATTTTAGAAGAAGTTTTCTTCAAAAAGTGAATTAAAAAAATTCAAAAAACTTATTTAATTGGAGAAGATTTAAGAGAAATAAATAAAATAAAGATTTTATTTATTTTTAGGAGAGAATTATTTTCTTTGAAAAAACAAATAATTAAATTAATTATAGAATTTATTTACTTAAAGAAGATTAAGATAAATAAAACAAAGTTTTTATTTATTTTAGGAGACTTTGTTTTTATTGAGAAAAACAAATAATTAAATAAATTAAAGAAATCATTTAATTATAAAAGAGTGAGATAAATAAATAAAAGTAAGATTTTATTTATTTTTGAGAGACTTTGCTTTTATTGAGAAAAATAAATAATTAAATTAATTAAAGAATTCTTTTAATTATATAAGACTTAGTTAACTAATTAAATAATTAAAATAATTATTTATTTATGAGAGAAAATGTGAGAAAGTATTTAATTTAATAATAGAAATTATTTAATTCAAGTGGAGGAAATTTATTAATTAAATAATAAAATTATTTCATTATGAGAAGGGAGGGAAATGTTAATTTTTTGAATTCGAATTAGAAGAATGACACTAATTAATTAAATAATAATAATTATTTAATCAATTAAGGACAAAGTTTTTTTCTTGCAAACATTGGACAATTTTAGTGATGAACTATAATTGATTGAATGTTTGAAGATGATAAGTTGATGATCATCGAGCTGCAGAAAGTAAATGCAAGACATTAAATCAGTTAATGTATTATATTGTATTGTCATTGATGTCAACTTGATATAATCTGATTGGTCATATACATAATGTCATAGACTTCAAGAAACTAAAGAGATAAAGTTTATGTTATTGGTAAACATATAAAGCTAGTGCACACCGAGTGACAGTAAACACTAACAGACAGTGCACACCAACTGATAGAGAACCCCGAGCAGTCACAGTGTATACCAAGCACCACAACATCGAGCATAACTGAAATGAACCCCGAGTAGAACTGAAGGTAATGCCCGAGGACAACTGGAGTCAATGACCGATCAAACTAAGAGTTGATCACCGATCAGAACTGGAGTTAGGAAATGAAAAAACACTTAGCTGGCAAGAGCTATAATTAGAGTTAACTGATTGATTACTTTTTTTTCATCAACCAGTTGAACTAAAGATTTAAAGCTAGTTTTATTCACAGTTATCAGAAAGAAATCTATGAGATAACTAAAGCAAAGCTTTAAAGATTAAAGAAATCAATGGTGAGATTTGTGGATTAAGAAAGCTATCTACATCAAGAACAAGAAAGAAAGGGATAATAAAATGGTGAAATCATATCTATATAAAGAGACAAGTAATTAATTATGAAAAAGAGGAATGCTTAATATAATTCTGGTGAAGATAGAAGTCCTCATGCAGATCTAATCATATAGGCTGAAGAACAGAGCCAAGAATTCTGCAAAGACTGAGCAATAGAGAAGCAACAACATTCACCGAGAAGAAAGAACAAGGACGTGAGAAAAGGAACAAAAGAGCATATTCATTAGAGAGGTATTATGGACTTACAATAGATCTGAAAATCTGCAAGATAAGTTGTAATATTGAACAAATCATTTACTATTTATGTTTAACCATTGATTCAGAAAATCTCTTAACCAAGTGGGATTTAACAATCCTTAATGTATTGAGATACTCAAGAGTATAAAAAGGTTTTTATTGTTGAAATCATAGTGAATTCCTAAGGTCAAAAGACTAACCAATGATTTTAAATCCTATAGCAAGGTCGCACTTAACAATATGTTTGTTACCTTTAACAGGGTTGGCTCTTGACCGAGCTCACTTCAGAAGAGTGAAAATTTTGGGTTACCGGTCCCAAGTGTTTTTTCCCTTAACAATATTTTCACGTTAAAAATCCATGTTTCAAATGTGTATACGGTTCATTTCTTTGATGTTTTTCTTTACACATTACTAAAACAAGAATGGTTGGTAAACACTAAGTTTATTTACTAATATTCGGTAAAGGCTAGGAAAAGATAAATTGTTATTCGGTAAAGCTTAAGAAAAGGATAAATAGTATATTCACCGAACAATATATATATGATAATATTACTTAAAGGCATACATCTTGTAGAACTAAAGATAACTAGAGGCATTATATTTGTGATATAAGTTTTGGTTGGATTACTGTATTAATTTTTGAGGCTGCCGATTCACCCCCCTCTCAATTATTCTAACAATTGGTAGCAGATCTACTGTGCTTGGAAGAGAGTTTAAAAAATCAAGCTAAAGATCACAAGATCAGTAAAAGGGATGTGCCTAATTTGAACAAGGACAACTATGAATCATGGAAAATTAGGATAAGACTCCACCTATCAGGTATTGG
This sequence comes from Thuja plicata, assembly GCA_018584345.1. Lineage (NCBI taxonomy): Eukaryota > Viridiplantae > Streptophyta > Pinopsida > Cupressales > Cupressaceae > Thuja > Thuja plicata. The sequence goes on from MU225461.1 coordinate 626,360, forward strand.
AAATGATGTCACATAGTACTTGGATACTGAATTTTTTTTACCTACTGGACCTCCAATAATTGATCAATTAAGAGAAAAGCATGAACACATTTCTATGATGATAGAACTTGCTTCCTCACTCTCTGATGCTGAATTTGAAGATGTCAAATCATTCACCACTGCAAAGAAAATATGGGACAAACTCAAGCTAGTACATGGAGGAGATAAAAATGTGTTGAGGGCTAAAGTTGAAAGCTTAAGAAGAAATTTTGATGACCAAAGAATGAAAGAAGGAGAAAACATCACTCAGTATAGTAGTAGAATAAAAGAGGTTTTTAATTCTATCCAAGGAGTATGAGGTGTACTTGAAGAAGAAATAGTGGTAATTAAAATTTTGAGAACCTTACTGCATGTTTATGCTATTAGAGTATCTGCAATACAAGAAATGAGAGAAGTAGAAAATAACAATGTTACTCTAGATAGTTTTATTAGTAGACTTATTTCATTTGAGATGAATAAATTTGACAATATTGTCTTACCAACTATTGAGTTTGCATTCAAATATTCTTTGAAAATAAGTAAATCAAGTCATAAAAACACTATGAAAAATGATAGTGATGAACAAGAACTTGATTAAATTGAAGAACTAATGGCTAGAAGATTGCAAAGAGGAAAAGGAATATACAAAGGTAAATTACCATTGGTCTATTTTAATTGCAAATAGATTGGACGCTTTGCTACTAGATGACCTAACAAGTAAAAAGAAGACAAAAATAATGACAGATCTTATGAAAAGAAGTTTGACAGAAGTGATGACCGAGACTACCAAAGCAACCAACAATCTGATGGAAGAGATAACCGAGACTACAAGGACAAATAAAAGAAGGATTGTTACTTGGTTGAGAACAAATCTGAAGATCTGATGAAGATATTGAGGTAGTATTTGTTTCTATAAAGGATGATTCAGACAAAGAAGAAAGGTATGTTGAAACTGCACTCATATCTAAGGTTAGTAAAAATGATGTCTGGATTATTGATAGTGGTTGTACTCATCACATGACTGAAGATAAGAATTTTTTTGAAACTTTTGAATATTATAATGGTGGATTAGTTAGGATGGGTAATGACTCACCTTTTCTAGTTGAAGGTAAAGGAACCATCTTGTTGATTAATTTGATCAGATGTGAAAATGCATATTGGGTGAAAGGATTTAACTATAATCTATTGAGTGTTTCACAACTGAATAACATAGGACACTGAGTTGCATTTGAGAACAAAAAGGAAAAGATCTATAATGAAACAAGAATGTTGATTGGTACTGGTGAATAAAAAAAAAGGTATCCTATTCTACCTTGATATTATTGAAACCAGTTTGTTTATTGGCTAGAAATGAAGACATTTGGTTGTGGCATAAAAGGTTATGTCATGTAAATTTTGACAACATGGTTAGGATAAGAAGGAAGAGAAAAGTAAGAGGCTTACTGAGCATGTCAAAACCCAACCATATCATGTGTAAGAATTGTCAAAAAGATAAAATGAAAAAGTCTAGCTTCAAGAGAAAAACCTACACATCTAATGTTATTCTAGAATTAGTCCATACTGACCTATGTAGACCAATGTGAACAAAGAGCTATTATGGTGATAGATACTTCATTCTATTTGTTGATGATTATTCTAGAATGATGACTGTTATTTTCTTAAAAGAGAAATCAGAAGCATTCAAGATGCTCAAATGGTATAAATCTATAGTTGAAAAACAAATTGGAAAGGAACTAAAATGTTTAAGTTCAGATAGAGGAGGAGAATTTATTTTTGATGAATTCACTAACTTTTTTAATGAGCATGGGATTACAAGACAGGTTTCTGCACCAAGAACACCACAACAAAATGGGATAGCTGAAAGGAGGAATAGATCAATTGTTGATTGTGCCAGAACACTGATGATTGAGAAAGGAATCACACAAACATTCTGGAGAGAAGCTATAAGTATTGCTATCTATACATTAAACCGAGTTCAATTGAAGAAAGACACCAATAAGACACCTTATAAGCTATGGTATGGATACACACCTAATGTTACTTACTTTAGAATTTTTGGAAGTCAATGTTATATATTGAAAGATGATAGAAATGAAAAGATTGAATCCAAAAGTGATGAAGGAATATTTTTAGGATATTCTACCAAAAGAAAAGCTTATAAATGTGTTAACAAATACTCTAACAAAATCCTTGAAAGTGCAAATGTTAAAGTGGATGAATTTGCTGAGAAAAATGATGAGGAAAGCAGAAAGGAAATAGAAAATTACAATAGATTTGTCTATAGTAAATAACCTAACACTCTACCTGAGAAAAAGTGTATCGCTACTAAGTGACAGAACAATGCAACTAAGCATCAGACTACACACATCAAAAATCAAGAAATTGATCACAATGATGAACTGAGCGATGAGGATCAAAATGAAGGTCAAGATGATGATCAGAATGATGAAGAAAGATCTAAACCGGTACTTGCCAAGTATGTCAGAAGACACCATCCACATGACCAAATCATAGGGATAAAAGAGATGGAATGAGAACAAGAAGTAATTCAATGAACACTAGATGTTTGATTTGTGATTTTGAGCCTAAATCTATTAATACTGCACTTGAGAATCAAGAATGGGTCAGTGCAATGAATGAAGAGATTTAATAGATTGAAAAGAATAGAACATGGACATTGGTACCTAGACCAACTGACAAAAATGTCATTGGTACCAAATGGATATTTAGAAACAAATTGAATGAGAATGGAGAAGTCACAAGGAACAAAGCAAGACTGGTATGCAAAGGGTATGCACAAGAAGAAGGTATTGACTATGGAGAAACCTTTGCACCCATTGTTATACTAGGAGTAATAATCCTACTTTATTATGCTTCCTTCAAAGGATTCAAAGTATACCAAATGGACGTGAAAACTGCATTTATGAATGGAATATTAGAAGAGGAGGTATACATTGAACAACCTAAAGGGTTTGTTGATCCTAAGAAGAGGAACATGGTTTGTAGACTATAAAAAGCCTTGTATGGATTGAAACAAGCACCGAGAGCATGGTATAAAAGATTTCATTACTTAAGAGAAAAATTACAAGAGAAAGAAGTGATACTAGAATATGTACAATCCAAAGAACAATTAGCAGACATATCTACAAAGCCATTGCCAAAAGATGAATTTGAGTACCTAAGGAAGAGACTAGGGGTCCGACCCTTGTCTACTACTCACTAAGCTTACTAGAAGGCTGCATCACCCTACACATTATCAGAAGATCATTCATGTTGATGCAAGCAAAGATATGGACTACAATGATATATCAGTACACAGAAAGGTAATTATCTACACTGAAAACCAGAGATATTGTTGGCTACTATAGAGTTGTATTGCTGATGGACATGATATTCATGATATATTTATGTTTGGCATTATTTTCAAAGGGATAGGAATATATCCATAAAAAATATCCAGAGGGAGAGAGATATCAAAGAGAAGAACATCAGTCAAAGGGAGAGAAAATATCAGAAAAATAAGTTTTTACAAAGGGAGAGAAAGATTCAAAGAAACATCCATCCATTAAAGGGAGATAATTTGAGAAAATTTAACACTGCATATCTATCTAGAAAAGGGAGAAGAGATTATAAAAGAAAGGGAGAGACAAAATAAGAAGTTTCTACATCTATCCATTGAAGGGAATAAAAGAAAGTACTCTATAAGAATCAAATCTAAGCTAGAATAGCTTACCAAGAGTCAGATACTTGTATTGGTTATAGAACAATAAGTTTGGTATGTAATGGCATATTTTGTATTGTGTTGAAAGTATGTTTCCATCAATGCCAAAGGGAGAGATGGATGAACTATAACTGATTGAATGTTTGAAGATGATAAGTTGATGATCATCGAGTTGTAGAAAGTAAATGCAAGGCATTAAATTAGTTAATGTATTGTATTGTCATTGATGTCAACTTGATATAATCTGATAGGTCATATACATAATGTCATAGAATTTAAGAAACCAAAGAGATAAAGTTTATGTTATCAGTAAACATATAAAGCCACTGTACACTGAGTGACAGTAAACACCGACGGATAGTGCACACTGACAGATACAAAACGTCGAGCAGTCACAGTGTATACCGAGCACTGTAACACCGGACATAACTGAAATGAACCCCGAGAAGAACTAAAGGTAATGACTAAGGAAAAATGGATTCAATGACTAAGAAAACTAAGAGTTGATCACCAATCAGAACTAGAGTCAGGAAATGACAAAACACTTAGCTGGCAAGAGCTATAATTAGAGTTAACTGATTACTTTATTTTCATTGACTAGTTGAACTAAAGATTTAAAGATATTTTTAATAATATTTATCAAGGAGAAATCTATGGGATAAAACTAAAGCAAAGCTTTAAAGATTAAAGCAATACATGGTGAGATTTGCAGATCAAGAAAGCTATCTACGTCAAGAACAAGAAAGACAAGGACAGTAAAATAGTGAAATCATGTCTATATAAAGAGACAAATAATTCATTATGAAAGAGAGGAATGTTGAATATAATTCTAGTGAAGATAGAATTCTTCATGCAGATCTAATCATACAGGTTGAAGAATAGAGCCAATAATTCTACAAACACCGAGCAACAGATAAGCAATAACATTCACTGAGCAGAAAGAACAAGGAGGGGAGAAAAGGAACAAAAGATCAGATTTATTAGAGAGTTATTATGGATTTAAAATAGATCTAAAAATCTACAAGATAAGTTGTATTATTAAACAAATCATTTACTGTTTCAGTTTAACCATTGATTCATAAAATCTCTTAATTGAGTGGGATTTAACAGTCCTTAATGTATTGAGATACTCAAGAGTATCAAAAGGTTTTTCTTGTTGACAAAATAGTAAATTCCTAAGGTCAAAATACTAACCAATGGTTTTAAATCCTTTAACAAGGTCACACTTAAAAGTTTGTTTATAACCTTTAACAGGGTTGGCTCTTCACCGAGCTCACTTCAAAAGAGGGAAAATTTTGGGTTACCATTCCCAAGTGGTTTTTCCCTTAATAGGGTTTCCATGCTTAAAATCCATGTTTCAAATGTGTATATGGTTCATTTATTTAATGTTTTTCTTTACTCATTACTAAAATAGGATTTTTTGGTAAACACTAAGTTTATTTACTGATATTCGGTAAAGGCTAGGAAAAGATAAACTGCTATTCGGTAAAGTTTAAGAAAAGGATAAATAGTATATTCACTGAGCAGTATATATTTAATAAGATTACTTAAAGGCATACATCTTATAGGACTGAAGATAACTAGAGGTATTATATTTGTGATATAAGTTTTGGTTGGATTATTGGATTAATTGAGGCCACTGATTCACCCCCCCCCCCCCTTAGTTATTCTAACATTTAGGTGTCTACATTTAGTCACCTTTATNGATTCCCCCCCCCCCCCCCTTAGTTATTCTAACATTTAGGTGTCTACATTTAGTCACCTTTATCTTAAGGTTGTTTTTTTTTTCCATATCCTAATTTTATCCCCTAACATAATAACCTAACCCTAAGGATGTATGCATGTGTGTAAATTAATCTTAAGTTAGTTGTCTTTGGCCTCGCTCATTAGCACATTGTGTTGTTTTACTTATTTCCTTGTGCTTGTGAGTTGGTCATTGTTAAGCCTAGTTATCACATGAATTAGTATTTAATATTCTCTCATTGGCTCATTAGAGAGATCAAGTTGTTCCGATAACTCATTGAGTTGGTTTTTGTGAACAGGTGTTCTTTCACTACGTTTGAACTTGGGAGGTCAATGAAGGTTTTATGTTCTCTCAATGTGTTATTGAGAGATGAAGTGGAAGTATAGGATGATTTCACTTGGTGGCTCATTGAAGTTTTCTGAATATTTGTTCAAGTTAACAAATGGTATCATGGATGGATATGCAGAAGATGAAAATTCCACGTGGATGATATGTGTAAGGAATGTATTTTCTTGGTGATTCATTGGGAGTTTCTTTATGTTGCAGCAACATGATGAGTAAATGATACATTGATGTAGAACAATGAATTTTTTCTTGTTAGCATGTTGAGGTGAATCCCCATGATCCAATGAGTATATGAGTTGAACAAATGAACACTATAGATAAAGGCTAGGCCCACTCATTGTTTCATTATGGTGTTTCATTCCTTTTGCCTAGTTTTTGAGGTCTTGAATATGTATATGTGTACATCCAAATGGGTAAAGGTTTTGTGCCAGTTGGTAGCTCAATCGCTCATCAAGGTATCCAAGGTGTTCTGGCATGCCAATGAGCTCAAGCAATGAATTAATATTATGTGGTAAGCCTACAGTATTTACATTGGTTCACTCAGGAACTCATTGAGACTTCTATATGCTTCAATGTGTTTCCAAGGGCAACATGGTAGATGGTTGAAGACACTTGTAGTTTCAGGATAACTCATTTTAAATCTCCCTAAGTTTCAACGAGTTAATGAGTTACCAAGTGATGAAATGTTTCATGACATGGAAGGCCCTATGATCAACTCATCGGCTTGTTGGGGCTCTCCAATCATTTCAATGCATGGTTGAGTTGGCTTATGTATTAAGAATGATGACAAATATGGTGAAAAGTAGATTGCTCAGGTATTCATTGATACCTATCTTAGATTCTAACTCGCTACTAAGTTAAAGAGGGTTATGAACACTATAGCTATGTGGAAATATGTGTAATGCAAATTATGTGTTTTCTCTACTTATTGGATTGTTAAAAGGTTTACTTTGTCCTAGTGATTACATGCATGGCATGGGAATGGTTGTTTTGAATTTGATAAGGAAAAATAACACTGAGTACCATTGATTATTTTTCATCAATGACAATGGGTTACTTTAGGGAAGATAGACAACATGTACAATCTAGGAAGAGGTATGATTTTTGATTGAAAGCTTGCATTGGGAAAATCAATACAAGCTAGGAAATTATTAATATTTTCATGAAAATTTTTGAATGTCCCAATGAATTTGTTGCAATCAAGAAAATCCAGTGTGAAAGGTCTTACAATTGTTGGGTTAAGTACATAACTGTCAGATTTGAAAGTCAACAACTGCCATTTTGTAGTTTGAGGAATATGAAAAGTGATAAGATAAATGCATCTTTTGGTGTTTATTGTCTGCATTATATGGAACTTATTCTTTAATTGAAAAGGTTGAAAACGAAGCTTGTGGAGGGCATAGATATATTTTGGTATAAGAATAGGTGGTTGAGGAGAACTATGATACAAGAAATATATAGAGACCATGAATGTGTGTAGATTGATATTCCATCTTGTAGTCAAAGGGATATTAAAATGGCCATAGGTATCCAAATAGATATTTATATCCTTGAGTGTAGCTATTGAATTTTCCTGTGGTTTGAAGATAGTTCTAATCTCTTTGGATATCACTGTGATTCTTTCTAACATGTGGGATGTAGAGAGAAATCTAGATGCTAATACATAAGATTTGGTTTTGGAGTCATCCATTTTTCCTTGAGAAAAAGTGTCAAAGTTATTCCTTGGGAGGGGAAATGGTGAGAATCTTCCATCCTAGCAATATTTGCATCAATAACCAACTCTATGTGATAGTGGAATGGGTCAAAAGCTTGGATGGTTCTCTGGAAGTACTCTAACCTTGGGCTCTCTTGTATACCAACCGATCAGTTTCACTACAAGACAAAATTGTAGGCAAAAAATTTTGTTGGCAAAATATCTTTTGCAATCAACTAGTAGCAGTGAGAATTGAAATTAATGTGTATGACTTGTAGCTTGTTGCATTCCTTGAAATTATAACAAGAATACCAAGGCTATATTCAAAGGTGGTTCTAAAACTTTAGGATTGTGTACTTGGTAAGAAAAATAGAAATATACACTGATTTTGTTTCTATGGAGTCTCATGTCTAATAGATTGTAAATTGAAGAAGAATTATAGAAAATATCACCATGCATTGTCTCCTATATTTTTCCCCTATAGTTGCATAAATTAATCTATCAAGGATGAATTAATTTGTCTTCACAAATATCATTGTGAATGTGTAATTACATAGTTTAGGTTCCTTTCAAGGAAAGAATGAAAAAACTTGTTGTGAATTGTAGGAACTATGTGGTAATGATAATGATTTATTAAAGTATGACATATGGTGTTATCAGTTGAATGCTTGTGCAAGGAATTATTATTTTAAGGAATACATGTATTCTTTTTGTGATTCATTAGGCATTAGACTCTATTCCAAAGATTTAAGGTACTGGTCTAAAAAATTTTAAGTTCTCAATAACCACAAAAACAAATTAAATAATCCTTTACTTTCTTGTTGTTGGGTTTAGGGTTAAGTTATTTTCACTCTCAAAGGTGTATTAATAGAATATATCCAGAGTTGAGCCAATTTTGGAAACTTTAATTAGCATTATAATTGTATATATTGAGAGTGATCTACTAAATTGTAATACTTGTCTGAAAATAGTTGGAATCCATAAGTATTACCAGGTTCACCCACCTAGGTCATGCAGAGCCTGAAGAGTAGGATGAGTTTCTCATTTCTTGAGAGATCCTTTTCAATCGGCCACTAGTCTTAAATATCCAAATTGATAGAAGAGGGAAATTTCTTAGGAGTTTTAAGATGTCAATTGGAGGCACCAATAGAAAACATAGATTCCTTACCTTTCAAGAAATCCTAAGGAGTAGGGGTATCAAAGTTCAATAAGTCTAAACTATTAGGATGGGAGATAATTTTAAGGGATCCTTAGTTCCTAATACCTTTTTTTTTAAATTTTTCCTAACACATAAATGATTCTAGCATTAAGGCGGGACTATGAAATAGGGGCCTCATACACAACAATGGGTTTGAGAGGGTAGAGAACCAAGTATAAGTGGTAAACCTAAAAATGAGACCCTAATGCAAGGTGATAAGTTTCTTACCCTAATTATGGGAACTTTCCTTGGCATCAAACAAAAAAACAAGATGATTTAATGATTCCTTAAATGGTTAAGGAGGGGAATATGATAGAAGTATAAAATTATGATATTTCTATTAAGATTCAACTGTGTAGTTTTTTTGTCAAACTCATTGACCCATTTTTCATGAGTAGTGGTTCACAAGAACCTATCTCTTATGATAATGAACATAACACTTAGTAATCATTGCATCTAGGTGATTATCATAAAGGTAAAATATCAAGACTTCCTAGGAGGTCACCCATCCTAGTACTACTTTAGCTTGAGCGCACTTAACTACAAAGTTCTCTCCATGGTTAATCCCACTCTGCTTACAACCCCATGCACCATGAGTGCTAAATGTTCCATTCATTTTAATGAGAGATGGTTTCTTGTGAACCACTACTCATGAAACATGGATCAATGAGTTTGACAAAAAAAACTACACAGTTGAATCCTGATAAAAATATCACAGTTTGATTTGTTGTGGAAAATATATCCTACTCATAATAAGTAATAAAATTTAAAGTGTTGTTCATGTGTGAAATACTTCATGAGCATAAAAAAACTTGGTCCCAAAGTGGTGGAAGTTGATCTCTATCACAGTCAACTTGCATTTTGACTAGAGCCTCACTTCCTTTAAAGAGCTTGTTCAAGCTAATTATAAACTACCCAACTAGTCTTCTTCCATTTTATTCCATTGGTAGATAACCTAGTATCCTTATCAATGACCTCCTCACTAATCTTAAAGGAGATCCCTCCAATAATAACTCTCTTGGTTTCCTAGGACCTAGCAAATTGAATGGACAAGGCTTGATTAAATCCATTGATAGATTCAATAAACTCATAAAACTCCCCTTCCTTGAAAATATGCAACACCATAGGGTCTTTCTTGTAATCATCTGGCTTCCTTAGTTTGATGCAAACTAGGTCCCCCTATAATTGTAATAGAATATATAGCCACTCTAAGGATAAAACTATAACCCTTGATATGACTTATAGGGAAATTTTCTATTATCAAAGAGTGACTTAAAGGTAGAATAAGTGCATGTTTTTCTGGTTGGGTAATATCATTAATTCATCCTCCCAAGAAATTAGACTCATTTGAGCTACAATTTTCAATATGGTGTATAATGGGTACACACCATTACAATAAGGGAAAATATAAATGTTGATGTGACCATTTGTGACCCTTTTGTAATGTCATCTCATTATCATAGATAACTCCTTCATGAGTACCTAGGGGTCACCTAGGCTAAGTACTATACCATAAATGGTGTTTAATATCCTATTGGATGAGGATTTTCTATAATTAAACATTTTCATACCATGTCATCACCCCCATATTAAAATTCAAAACATTTTTACTAGTCCAACACTCCTTCTTAGTACATAATGGGTAAGAGACTTCAGGGATAACTTTAAGAAACCCCCCCTCAGGCAAAGGTGTAAAATCCTGGTGAATCCTACATTGTTTTGGGGGAAAAAAATTAATATTGTTGGAACTTTTTTTATTTGAAAGGAAAAAATATTAATTTGTACTGGCGATTGTTTTCAATCATAAGAGAATTATAGAAAATCTTGGCATATCTTTCATTACTGAGGAACATTGCAACCACAAAAATACATACCTAGCATTGAGAAACTATCATCTCACCATTGTTTTTGATTGAGGTTTAAATAGTTTCTGAAGGGAACTATAACCCTGTACAATTTAGAGTGAAAGATAGGTAGGAAACAAAAAAAAAAAAAAAGGAAAAGACAGCAAAAAGGAATAGCTGGGGGAAAAAGAAGGAGGCAATAGAAACCCCCCCAGCACAAACTACCAACAAAAAGAAGCTAAGCCAACAAAAAACACACAAGCCCAAAGAACAACACAGTTAGGTCACTTTTTCCATAATCTCCACAGAGTCAGCCATCACCATTTTATATTTTTTGATAGCCTCCCTAAGATCCTTGATTTCCTTTGGGTTACCCATTTTCATCTTTTTAGCACTCACTCTAGTACGAGTTCCAAGGCCAACATTGTTGGGGTCTTTAGCAACATCATCTTCCACAAAAATGGGTGTAGATTTTGCATCTAGCACCGAGAGAAACACCCTTAAATTGATGTCAGTCACCTTCATACCCTCATAGCTATTTTTCATGATTTGGCTGAAAGTGTCTTCAATACCCTAAATACGGCTTGAAGTCGTCTGCTGGCAGAAATTGACCACCGCATTAATCTTTAGTTTGAGCTTCTCCAACTTCCTTTTTTCTACATCTTCCTCTTGCATGACATCTTCATTAATGCCCTTGTTCATAGGCTTAGAAAGCAGCAGGGAAATCTTATTCACTCTATCCTGGAGCTCATCATACTTACCATTTATGTCTTTGATTTCTTCAAGAAGCTAGGAATTCAACTGATAGTCCATCTCTACCCACTCTTTCACTACCTGCATAAATGTAGTTGGCTCTAGGCTTTTCACTGTCTTGTTATCATGGCTTCCTCCAGCATTCTCTTTTCCTTTTTTATCATTCCCTTCCTTTTTATTCACCTCAATCTTCTCAGAGGTATCCCTAGAAATTGTACCCTCTTTAGACTGAGAGTTAGCATAGTTCACCAGGATAGGTGCATTTTCGGGAGTAACCTCCCCTTGATTCTTAAGAGTGGACTCGATAGCCTTCTTCGCAGGGGAGGTAGCACACACATCATCTTGGGTACTAGTATCTTTAGGAGCACTATTGTCTTTAGGGCCTTCAGTGTCCATATCCTCTGAATTAGCATTGTTGTCTCTATCCATTTCCTGAGAGGACTCAGTAATACCCTTATCTTGAGCATCAGTATCATCCTCATTATCCATACCTATTTCCTCTAAGAGGAATTTAGCCACTTCTCCCATGTCAACATTACAATCATCCTCCTTGGCATCTATTTCATTATTTGTGTTCATACCAATCTCCTCTATGAAAATCTTAGCAGAAGCTGCTAATACATCAGTAGCTTTTCCCTTCCTCTTTTTTCTAGGAGTGTTGCTTTCATTTACCATAGGTCTTTTTCCCTTCTTCTCCTTGATTTTACCTACAACCTAGGTCTTGTCATGTATCTTGAATTTAGTATACTCATAAATTAGTAGAATAAGCCCATCGTGAAGAATTGGTTTCTCTACACTCTTCCTGTTTTCCATAATGCTATTACCAAGGGATAGGAGCAACAGGTAGGGGAAAGAAATTTTCATTTTGTAGCGGAAATTATTAATGAGCATAAAGTAGAAATTATAAACCCTAGTATAATGACCCTCAAGTGTAAAATATTGCATAAGGTCTTTAACAAGTTTTTCACAGAAGAGCTTCATATGACAACGCAGGACATAATCACCCAACTGTTTAACAAGAAGACCTCTTTCTCCTAGGGTCTTACAATACATTCTATCCACATTCTGGGAAATAACCCTACCTCATTAGTATTTCAACCCAAACATTTTGAGACCCATTATTTCAGAAATAACTTTCTCAGTAACACAAAAGGACTTACCATAGATTGTCACATTTTCGTTATCCTAGCTATCCACAAATTCCTTGGATATTTCATTGTTGTAGCCATGAATTCTCTCCATGTAATCAATGAACCCACCTTCCTTAATTTTATTCCAGATCTTGGCCTCTTTCTTCCATTTACAGGCTGTGGGCTCTTTGAGTTTCAATTTTCCTCCCATTTTTCCAGTATTCTAGACTTTAGAATATCGCACAGGATGAATGCCAAGATCACAAAAAACAAAGTAGAGTGAGTTGATTGTGATAATGAACCTTACTTTAAAATAAATGATTGCTTCTATCCCACAAATGTAATTATTATTGCAATGGTTGTGGTGCGTGCGAGACCCATTTTTAAGGCAACTACATAAACTATCCCTTTTTGTCATCATCATTAGTAGTAGCTCCAAGATTTTGGTAGATCTGGTCATACCTTATAAGATTTAGGATTCATTTCTTAATCCTTGATTACCTTGCCAGCTCCTGACATTATCACTATTCACTCCCACATTTGCCAGGCTACCCGCCACAATGTTTGACTCTCTAAAGGCATGAGTGACATGTGTGACATCAAAATAAGATAAAACTTTTTTAATTAGAGAGATGATGTGACTCATATTCCAAGACGAAGTATGTTTATCATTAATGCAATTAATAGTATTCATGGATTCACCTTCTAGCCATAGTTTGGAGCAGTTCCATCTTTTAGCCAACTTATAGGCATAGAGAGAAGTCATTAATTCAGCAACATGGCTAGTTTGGGAACCAATAGGGGTATCAAAAGCTGCAATACAAATACCTTGGGAGTTTCTAACAATGCAACCACATACAAAAATTTTGGGGTTACCTTTAGCAGCGCCATCAAAATTAACTTTGTACCATCTAGGAGGAGGGGAGCTCCAAAAATCTCTCTCACGGATAGAGGGAGTAGACTTACACTAGTAACTTTTACCCTATTTTTCGATGAGGATTAGTCAAATTTTCGAGACCCATTGGTCAAACCGATGACAAAAACTATCGTCAAACTTTTTGTATCGCTTATTCAATAGGAAAAGAACTCATTAACATATCGACATGCTTAGTGGTTGAATTATCGACCGAATCTTCGTCTAAAAAATTGCTTGAAGCTGGAAGAATTGCAGATCAAACATTTTATCTAGGCGACCAACGTTCGCCAAAATTGCGACCAAAGTTGGTCAGAACCGACGTCGAACACATAGCAGTCTCGTCGAAACATCAAACACAGTGTTTCTCTTTTGTGACCATAGTTCATCAAAATTGACGTCGATTAAATAGCATTCTCGTCGAGACTACTGATATTAAAATGTCAAAAAAGTGACCAATACTAATTTTTGGTTAAAAAATATATCTATATTATAGAATGATCCAAATAAAAAAAATACACAGCGTAAATATAAAAATGGTACACACAAGCTCAATGTTTTGATCTCATAAAGGTAGAATGATAAAATCCCCAAATATGAAAGCTCCTATGGTGCCACGTGTGCTTCCCTGCCTATGAAGTCAATCAATGAAAACCCCCTTAGTAATCACACATATTCCATGTGTCTCTTAGCATTGATTAAATAATGAAGGTATGTTAGTTTGAGCTTCACTTGGTTTCGAGAATACTTTAATATTCTCTACTTAACAAGGCCAACCATGTGAAAGTGGAAGCTCATCTAGCCCCTCCTAGGACACTCTTATGAACCTTTACGACACTTTAAGATCTCTAAGATGTATTCTTAGGGATCGTAAAGGGTCATAAAGGGTCATAAGGGATCCTAGGACACAACATCTAAGAAACATAAATGTAGGCATCATGGTCACAATTGTT
>MU225461.1:652031-668375 GCA_018584345.1 Thuja plicata
ATTAATTAATCATAGGGATTTTTAGCTAATAAACCTTGAAAATTTAGGAATTAAATATAGTGTGAGATTTATGCAAATTCAAGTTTTCTGCATTTGAGACTAAGTCAATTAAAGTCAATTAGGAAGAGAATTTTCCTAGTACAATAGGACTTCAATGATGAGAAAATGCACCAAAATTGATTAGAATTGTAAGGTTCCAATTTTGGGGTGTTACATTTTTTCCCTCTTTGAATTGATGTGCGAGTAGCGCATTGATTCAAAGAATAGTCTAATGTGAAGATGAAGATTTCAAAAGTCTAGGTTAGGTTTCCAAGACACCGATCAGATCGAAAAGTAGAAACACCTTTAGAACGAAGCATGATTCTTCAAAGTCTAAGTTATATTGTGAAGACAATGGTCCAAATACCACTTGAGAGAAGATCAGAATTGGGGTTAGATTGCCCCAACGTCCATTGATAACTGACGAAGATTTAGGACTATCTCCAGAATTGGGGTTAGATTGCCTCAATACGAAGGTTAGCCCTCCGAGATCCAAGTTAGGTTGCCTAGATAACGATCTAAAGAGCTTTTGAGAGCTATCTTCAGAATGAAGCATGACTTTCAAGAATTAGTGTTAGATTTCCCCAATACCCAATGAGATTTCAAGAATCATCTCCAGAATGAAGCTTGATCCTTGAGGACCCGAGTTAGATTGCTCAGATACCTAAAAATATATATGACAAGATGACAAGATGCGAGGCATCAAGATGCCCCTAGAGATTCAAGATCATGGAATATCCAATTTTGACCATAACGTAAAAAAAAATTAATATGCCCCAAGTGATGAGATGCCCCTAGTGATGGGGACTTTTGATTCAGATCAAACTGATTTGAGAATGATGCCAATCATCTTGCCCCCTTGGGGGCGAAATTGAAAGATGACACAACAGAAAGATGATTGACAGCGAGAAATCACAGATAGGAATAAGATCAAAGATCCATAGAAATTTGAGATAGATCAAGAGAAGGAAGAATTGATTTAGAGCAATTGGGAGGTCCTATTGACTAGGTTTGACCATAGTTGACCAAGTTTGACCAAAATTGACTAGAGTTGACTTTGATGAAAAGATTGTAGAAGCTGAGAAAATGATGACAAGAGATGATTCTGACAAGAAAGCGACGTCAGAAAGTTGACTACACAAGCATCTAATCGCGTCGGTCCCAAAAATTTTAAAACATGATTTTGAGCTACTTAGGAGTGTCAGATTTTGATTTTGATCACGAAAATGTATTCAGAATGGTCCATTTAGCCAAGGGTGCAATTTTCATGGAAAACAGAGCACTTTTGAAAATTAGGTCAAAAGCTATATAAGGCCCAGAGGGGTCATTTTCAAATCATTATTCACATTTGACTTTAGAGATGGTGAGGGCCCTAGGTGATATTGATAACATTCCTGTGCATACACACTGATTCAAGTGCTCCCGATGACACAACCGGCCACCAGAGTATGACGCACCTGTAAGTAGTCGAAAAAAATATCTTGCATTTCAAATTTTATTGATTTTTAGATCATTTTAGCACATTTTTAAAGCCTTTTAAGTCTGTCACTTTCAGTCTCACAGAAGGGAACAGTTTCCTCATGCTGGCCTAGGTCACCCTTCATGCGAGGAATCGGTTTCCTCGCACGGGTTAGGGCTACCTTGCATGGGGCCCCTCTAAAAGCTCGCATGAGGTGCACACCGATGGTACGCAAGATTTCATCACATGTGATGGAATCTCGCGCGAAGAGAGATCCTATCTCGCGCGAGGTAGAAATCTCACGCGGAAAAAGAGTTTCCTCGCATGGGAATCGCTTACTGTCTTGAAAGCTGTCATTCATTATGTCACAAAGTCAACCATTTAGAATGCCTCAGGACTGTGTTCAGGATAGATCCATAGTTGTATTTGCTATCATTGCTTTGAAAAATCATCATGTTGAGGTACTGATCCAATTTCGTCACTTGCTTTGCAGGTTGACTTCCCTGAGATCGCGTTCTGATCGCACCATCCTGTCATGGGTGAGCTACTGCAAAGATTGTCAGATGCTGATGGTGCCCATCTTGACCGGCTAGGATTTTCATATCTTCATGATGCACCCGATATTTGGGTAAATCATGGTCTATTGGGTGCACTGGTCAAGCATTTCCATTCAGAGATGAACACATTCCATTTCCCGTAAGGGGAGATGATAGTCACTCCTGAGGACATCTACAGGATCTTGAGAGTACCATTCCACGGGGCTCATGTGGAGTATGACACCCAACCGAGGCTAGGCACACTGGCACTGAGAGCGATCTTCCAGGACGATCTGGTGATGGGTCGATCCATCTCTTGCGAGGATTTGACGAGTAGGTATGGGGTAGATCACCCACTGGCGATTGTCTTGGTGCTTTTCTTGAGTTGTCACCTGGTTCAAGATCAAGGTCAGCATGGATTGGAGTATGGCTGGGGGATCATGTTGCAGAGGATGTTAGCTACACTAGCAGTGATATTTGGATGGGGTGAGTGTATGCTTGCTCAGATGTATCACGAGATGCATGAGATTGTGTATCAAGGTGCATAGACTATGGCAGTAGGAGTCATCATTTTATAGATCTGGGCCTGGGAGCACCTTCCCATATGTCGATCGATTTTCCATGATACTCAATAGCCCTTAGAGCCATACATTTATAGATATGTCAATCCTATGACCCAACAAGCGTTGGGTAAGACGGAGCAGTGGCGAGCCCAAATAGATGATATGGCAGTAGTTATATGGTGGCCATGGATAGCCACTAAGGTGTGGGATGACACACGACACGAGCTACCATATATGTTCTACTTGTTTCCTTTGATCGGGTGCACTATGAGGTTTATTGAGCGCTTCTTATTGACACAAGTATTATGACAGTTTAAGAGACCTCAGGATGTCTCGCAGGAGTATTGTACTTATGCCTGATTCATCGATGAGATGAATAAGGGATGGCAGAGGCAGTTAGACAAAGGTCAGAGCATGATAGATGCTTGCATACCACCAGCTAGGTGAGATTACATGGCAGGGGTGATGAATGCATGGATGACACCTACATACAGGGATCATATATTAGCGCACCCATTTCCTAGATACACAGATCCTGTTGGCCCAGGCCCATAGGTATAGCAGGTGGTATAGCCATTACCATAGTAGCAGGTGCTGCAGCTGCCACCACAGCCACCTCCATAGTAGGACAGGGTATGACGGTTGAGGACCTCATAGATTCCTATCCCCACTAGACCTATGGGGTCAGATGCAGGTGTAGGGAGCAGTGGCAGTCATGAGAGATCCACTGAGTAGGGGGAGGACATTGTCATGGATGATACTATTACGGCTGACCCACAGATAGGCGGATAGATAGCCCAGTTACAGGAGGATCTGAGAGAGGGTGAGACAGGTATAGAGGGAGTAGGATGATTTCCGCACACAGGTGATCATTCAGGAGACCTGAGTGGCCAAGCGAGATCGAGAGATTCGAGGGTTACAAGAGGCACTAACTAGAGCTCATATAGAGGCAAGATATGAGGCCGCCCAATCAGCCTATTACTATGCCGCATACACGATTGCAATTCCAGAGGTAGTGAACTAGGTTCCGCCATTTTCAGAGTATGTTGGGCATGGGCCGCTCCACAAGGACCACCTCCTCAGTAGTAGGGCATGCCACCTCCTCCATCTCCGCTAGGTGGTTAGATGAGACACTTGATATACATATTGTACCACCATTTTGATATATTGTGCTCGAGTAGCACCCTTGTACATTTGATCGATTGACATATATATATGAGCTCAATTTTGGCATCATTGTACTTGTTCATATATTGCTTTAAATTTGTATGTCTTGTGAGATGTTTCCTATATGATTAGATGTATAGATTAGAAATGTATGCCATGGATGAATATGCAAATGTTTATGCACATATTTTATTGATAAATGCTATGAATGATAGATGTTAGATGGATAAATGTTATGTATGATTTGATTTACGCTTATAATGGATGCACATGCTTATGGATATGTAAATGCAAATGAATGTATGGAAATGCAATGGTACTAATCATCTCATGCAGGATATTGCAATATACGACAGGTACTAACCAAAAAGCATACGAATGAGGATTGAGAGAAATGACCGGACACTTGTGCAGTCAAGAGGAATCCATGACAAAAGATGAGGACCTTTGAAGAATGAGAAAATAATGAAGAGAACATCAAACCTACAATGATGCAAGCCTAGGCTAAATGCAACCCTAGGACTTGGTTATTGGACTCATCACATAATTATCATCATAAAGTATTTTTGGAACATCGGAGTCAATACAATCCTTACTAGTGCCACTGGGACCATAAGGATGTGAATATTACTTTCATCAGGTAAAATGTAGAAAATGAACATAAGCACCATGGAACAATAGCCAAGATGACCTAAACATTGTTTCCATTTTGATATAGTAAGAGTACACAAGTAAACAAACAGAGCAATAATAGTCAAGGAGATAATTCCAACCTCCCCTTGGAGTACAAATAAACAAGATCAAGGGATGTGAGGCTTTTCTACCTTAATGTAGAAGATCTTATCACATACACCCTGTTTATTTGACGTTGTCGGATCATCAAAACCACACCCACAAGAAGTAGACAAAGAAAATATCAATGAAATTCATGAGAACAGACAACATAAAAAGAAAGAGTCAATCATAGCTCAGCCTGTTTCAAAGTTTACGAATGTGCCTATGTTTGGGGTGTTGAAAAACACTGTTGTGCTTGTGAGTGCATTTTGTTTGGTTGCTATCGAGAGATGTTTACATTGCAACATATCTAATGTGTGTTAAAAAACATAGATGTGTCCAAAAAGAGTGTTGAAAAATACTGTTTGATTGGGGTGTTTAAGAAACAACAGTTTGCACCAGTAGAGAGTTGTCTTTTAGAATTGACAAGATTATTGAATCGAGTGTAAACCGAAGATGCGATCAAAGTGGGGAGCCATGCCCCCAAGTACTGAACGTTGATGTTAGATATGCAGATAGTGAGTTGATGTGAGAAATATCAGTAGTACAGTGACAATAGGCAGACACAGTGAGAATCATTAGTGACTGACGTGAGAGAGATTCTCAAGTATAAAGATTGATGTGAGATCTAGGTATCAGCAGGCAGACTCAGTGAGAACCACTGGTGACTGATGCGAAGAGGAGAGAGACTCCAAAAGAGAGGACAATGTCCCCTAGACTAGGAAGATGTCCCCAAGTGGCCAGTTTCAATCCATGTGAAGTCGAGCAAAATTACGAAGATGACTGAGAGAGAATGCATGAGCGAGCAAACTAAAGCAAGAAAGCAAACTAAAGTAGGAAAGCAGATTAAAGCATGAGAGAAAATTGCAAGAAATCCAAGAGATGCTGTGATAGGTAGAGAATTACAGAACAAGAGGCACATGTTTACCAGGTTTTCACCATCTTGGCATAAATTCTATTTTTGCTACCATGACGCCTGTTTACCAGGTTTTCATTAATGGCACATTTTTCTCTTTTTCTCTTTTTTTTGTATTTCTCCTTTTTTCAATTTTTTTGTATTTTTCTTTTTTTGATTTTTTGTATTTTTTGATTTTTCAATTTTTTTTTGTATTATCAAGGCGCCTGTTTACCAGGTTTTCACTAGGATAATAGATACATCAAAACTCCTATTTGCCAGGTTTTCACTAAGATGATCATTTTTTCAGGACATTTTACAATTTTTAGGATTTTCTTAGAATAGAGTATGTATATGAGCATTCAGAAGACATCTCAATTGTAGAACTTCTTCAGATGAAGAGCATTGATAGGCTCTTTGAGTTATTCTCCCTCCGTGGTAGAGAGCTGGTAAGCGCAGACCCAAATACTACAGTGATAACATACAGACCAAGCCAGTTTGGTTCAAATTTTCCTTTCTGGACCCACTGCTATTGATTCTTAGGGTTCTCTCTCAGGACGAGATCACCCATTTGGAATTCCCTTGGTCTGACCTTCTTGTTATAGCTTTTAGATATTCTCTTCGAATATGCTTAGAGATGATCGAATGCCACTTTTCGACGTTCATCCAGTAGTTCAAGCTCTTGTATCCAAGATATTTTTATATCATCATCAGTAATGAGGCCCTTTAGAGAGACTCACAAGGTAGGAATCTCAACCTCAATAGAAAGCACTGCATCTGCACCATAAACTAGAGCAAAGGGCGTGGCCCCTATTGGTGTCGGTATACTGGTGTGGTAAGCCCATAAAGCCAAATTAATCTGGAGATGCCAGTCTCATCCAAATTTGTGTACTATGAGGTGTAAGATCTTGAGAATAGTCTTATTTGAAGCTTCTGCCTCTCCATTACCCTGAGGATAATAGATAGAAGACCACCAGTGCTGAATAATTCTGAACTTAGCGCATAATTGTGTTAGATCCTTTTTCTTGAATTTCCCCCCATTATCAGTGATTATTGATGAGGGTACACCATATCTGCAGATGATGTAGTTCAGTATAAACATGGCCATAGACTTGCCATCAGCTATAATGAGAGGCACTGCCTCAACCCACTTGGTAAAATAGTCTATGGCAGTAATGACGTATTTATGTCCCCTTGAAGAAGATGAATATATCTGACCCACTAAGTCAAAGGCCCACTACTGAAATGGCCACAAGCTGACAAAAGGAATGAACTCCTTGGTAGGAGTGTGGATCAGATTTCCATGAAGCTGGCATTGTTTGCAATACTTAGCAAATTGTGTAGCTTCTTTCTCCATATCCTGCCAATAGTAACCAGCTCTAATAATTTTGCGAGCCATTGTTAGACCATTTTACTGAGACCCACAGATGCCTTTATGTACCTCTTCTAACGCATGCTTGGACTCATCAGGTTCTAAACACCTAAGGAGGGTACCATCTAGACCTCGTCTATATAAGTTGTTAGCTACGACGACAAACCGTGAAGCACTATGGATTAAGTGATGTTTCTCATTTCGATTATAAGTGTTAGGAATAATTTGGTCATGAAGGTAGGATTAGATATGATGGTAGTAGGATGAGTCATGTCCAATGACTAAGCAGATCATCCGAGATTCAAGGGAATTATAGGCAAGGTAGCATAACGTCTCCACTAGGAATTCATGTTTGAAGTCATTTTCTGGCATTTATAACATGGAAGCCAGAGTAGCCATGACATCTACTACTTTATTATCTACTCTTGGAACTTGTTGGAAAGTAACATGTGCAAATTATTTCTTAAGATCATCAACCATCTTCTTATAAGGCACCAATTTTTCATCTTTTGTTTGATAGATGTCATTCACCTGATTGATAACCAACTGTGAATCTCCAAAGACCTTTAGCTCATCAACACACCATTCAATAGAAATATTTAATCCATTAATCAAAGCTTCATACTCAATAGTGTTATTGGTGCAAGGAAACATCATTTTGTAAGCTTTTGGTAATGAATACCGCTAAGGTGTACTGAACAAGATTCTGGCGCCTGACCCCTGCTGGGTGATTGATCCATCAAAGAACATGGTCCATGACTGATGTCTGAGAAGCGTGATGAACTCATTTGGGAATTCAATCCTTAATGGTTGATGATCTGTAATAGGTGCCTCAACCAACTGATCTGCAATTGCTTGCCCTTTGATAGCTTTTCTCTCGACATGTTCAATATCAAATTCACTAAGGAGCATGACCCATTTAGCTAGTCTATCTGTGAGGGTAGCTTTACTGAGTAAGTACTTTAACGGATCAATTTTTGCAATTAGCCTTATAGTGTGAGAAAGCATGTAATTTCATAACTTCTGGGAAGCGAACACCACCGCTAAGCAAGCTTTCTCAATGGTAGAATAATTCATTTCATAAGAGACCAATGTTCTGTTGATGTAATAGATGGCTCTTTCCTTATTGTTTTGATCTTCTTGAGCCAATAGAGCACCCAGAGATGTTTTTGTAGCTAAGATATATAATATTAATTGCTTCCCATGAATAGGAGGCATTAATATAGGTGGATTGGCTAGATATTGCTTGATTTGTTGAAATCCTTGTTTACATTCTTTGTTCCATTCACATGTCACATCTTTATGTAGAGTTTTAGTAAATGGCTGTGAATTGTCAGCTAGCTATGAGATGAAGCACTAGATAGATTGAAGCCAACCTTGAAGACCTCTAATTTGTCTAATATTGCAAGGTGGAGGCATTTCCATGATAGCTTTCACCTTTGTAGGATCCACCTCGATTCCTTTCATGGAGATGATATAACCAAGCAATTTTCCCAAAGTTACTCCAAATGCACATTTCTTAGGGTTAAGACACAGTCTAGATTTTTCCATATGATCCAGTATAGGGCCTAGATCACTAAGATGTGTCTTCGTGTCCATACTTTTAGCAAGGGTTTCATCCACATAGTCCTCTATTGTTTTGTGCATCATGTCATGAAATATGGTAGTGACTTCTCTCTGATACATGGCTCCAACATTAAGACCAAAAGGCATAACATTCTAGCAGAAAGTACCCAATGCACAAGTAAAAGCAGTCTTTTCTTGATCCTCTGGTGCAATTTTGATTTGGTTTTAGCCAGAGAAGCCATCCATTAGGGATTACATTTCGTATCTTGTTGTCATGTCCACAATCATATCAATGTTGGGTAATGGAAAGTCATCTTTTGGACATGCCTTATTCAAATCCCTAAAATTTGTGTAGACTAATAGATTTGTCATGTTTCAACACTCGAACTATGTTGGAGATCCATTTTGCATAATCAATGGCTCTGATGAACCCAGCTTTCAAAAGTTTCTCCAACTCTGCCTTGACAAGTAAGGCCACATGTGGATGCATCTTTATCAGTTTTTGCTTGATTGGTTTTATACCTGGATCTATTGACAAGTGGTGCATGATAAGATCAGGATCTACCCCAGGCATGTTAGAGTATGTCCATGCAAAATTTATCTTTTTCTCCTTGAAGAAGTCTATGAATTCTTTGAGTTCTTCTGTAGATAATGATTTGGCCACATGAATAATGTGTGGATGTTCTTCTGTACCCAGTTTTACCAACTGAGTTGGCTCAATTAGCACCGATGAGCGTTCATGGAAATGAATCAGAAGTGCATCAAGTATCTCATCCTCAGGCACCTCATAGAGTTTTTCACCTTTGGATACGTCTATTCTTTTTACTTTTTTGGCTCTGACACTGCCACAATGTGGTTTTCACCATCAGACCGCCTATTTTTTTCTTCTTTTGATTTTATGACTAAGATACTTGATATCAGCCTTGGTCATGTTGACACTTTCTTCACTAGTGGAGGACGTTACAGGTTCAACAACATGAAGATAGCAAGCTAGAACATAGTCATTCTGGAATGTAAGGACTTCATTGGATGAGGAAGTGGAAGTCTAGTCTATTAGCTCAGGATGTTGGAGTGAGAGAGAAGTGACGGGTTCAAGTGCATTCACAATATAGTCATCGAAAGCGTTGACTAGTAAGCTGAGACCTAGAGTGATCTCATCCAAAGGTGTATTCAAATTCTTCTGACTCCTAGTGACCATATTAGAAGCCAGGTTAACATTTATGGACTCAGACTCATTAGACCTTTCACTAGACCCTTCACCTATGTTGAGAATTTTTTCATAGGATCCCTCTGAAAAACTGTCAAACTCATATTCATGGGAATCTGTGTCTGAACTCTAACTGGGATGTTTGCACCATGAAGGTTTGGGAGTTCTTGCAACACCAGCCTATTCTTGTGCCAACTGCTCTTGAAACTTTGGTGGTATGTATCGTTCGCCTTGGAAACTAGGATCTTGTAACACTTTCCATTATTCATAGGTTAATGCATCAAATGGAGTGGTTTTATCAGAATTGTTTTCAGTCTCGACTATACTTACACACGGTACAAAATTATCTGGCTTAGCAAATAATGCTGCCAGGTCTAGAGGAATGCAGTAAGGAAAGCAATCCACATCAGAGCTATCCTCTATGGTGTCGACTGTAGCTCTGCCTTTAGGTTCTGGTGAAGGATCCAATTTTGGCACAAATTTGTTAATCCCTAGATGGAATGGGATCTTCTTGAAGCCTAAACTAGTTGTGTCTTTCATCTTTTGACCCATAGCTTTAATAGGTTCAACTAAACCATTACCATTCACCCATATTGGGCCACTCCCTTTGTATCCAAAGCGTTTCATAATCTTAAGACCTTCACTATTGGGATTTAGTTCATGAGCTAGGGAAGCCTGTTCAGATATGTCCTTTCCTTTGCAAAGCCAAGCTTTAATATCTCTTTCCTCATCTTCATCTTCTAGTGGTATTGAAGCTCGTACAAAGACACCATCACAGACTATTTCAGGGGGAGAAGTAGAAGATTTATAGTTCTTAGAAGGTCTCCCATAAGAACGAGGAGATGGAGGTAGGGCTGCTAATGATAGCATAAGTTCCATTTGATACCCCCCATGCCCATGTCTTTGATTTTCAAGGTATGTTCCATGTCTCTATGCTTGGCATCATAGAATTATGTGTATT
This sequence comes from Thuja plicata, assembly GCA_018584345.1. NCBI lineage: Eukaryota > Viridiplantae > Streptophyta > Pinopsida > Cupressales > Cupressaceae > Thuja > Thuja plicata. Next base: position 662,571 of record MU225461.1, read on the forward strand.
CTCTGTTATTCAGAACAAGACTATCAGCTGACTATGTGAGCGTATTACAAGAAGAGCCCATACTATCAGGAATTGTCACCTCTACACCTTGGAAAGGAAACTTAATGCACTGATGATATGTAGAGGGAACCACTTGCATTTCATGGATCCATGGTTTTCCTAGTAGGATGTTATAAGCAAGGGGAAGGTCCAACACCTGACATGTGACATCTCTTTCAACCGGTCCAACCCAAATGGGTAGCACAACTAAACCTTTAGACTTTCTTTCTTCTTCATCATAGGCCTTGATAGTAATTCTCTTGTGGGAATCTATGTGATCTTCATCATAACCTAGCTGAGTGAGAAAGTGAGTAGAGAAAATATTGAGACCAGCACCATTATCAATAAGGATGTGGTGGACTAGTTGTTTTCCAATCATGACCTCTATATGCAAAGGAGCGTTATGCGAGTGACTACTTGAGTGATCATCTTCTTCTAAGAAGGAAAAATAGTGTGGTGAAGTCAAGTGACCCACCATGGATTGAAACTGATCCAGATTGATGTCTTTGGGGATGTTAGCCTCTATGAGGGCTTTATCCAGAATCTTCCTATGAGCAGGCGAGATCTTCAACAGCTCAAAGATGGCTATTTGAGCGTTGGTTCTTTGCAGCTAGTCTAGAATGCTATAACTAGCAGTAGAAGGTGTGGGGACCTCTTTCTTGGTCTTGTTGGCAGAGCCAACAATAGCTTTATCCATAGTTTGTTTTGGTGCGGATGTAGTAGAACGAGGGTCAAGACCCTTGATAATGATCTTAGCGTGGGATCTAGTAACAACATTTGCACAATCTTGAGATGTTTCAGATTTAGATGAGCGAGACCTAGGGCCTCTCAAGAAAAATGGGGTCTTAGTCTTAGGAGCATCCCCACTCCCCTTGGTAGTAATCACAATACAATACTCCACTTCCATAGCTTCAATCATGTTGATGACATTGTCATAAGTGGCATATGCGTAGTTAACCCTGGCATTATTGTTCTTAGTGTTGGAAGACTCACCTTTCTTGTGATGAGGAAAGGGATCTTTAAATGCCTGGCAATCCAAATTTTTATTATGATTTTCCATAACAATAACCTCATTATCAATCAGATCTTGGACCTTATGATGCAACTGAAGACAAGTAGCAGTCTTATGACCCTTGTTTTGGTGATAGTCATAGTATACATTGTGATTCCACCAATGGGGTCGTGGTTGTGGATCGTATAGACATTTGTCCAAAGGAGTGAGAATCTGATTTTGCACCAAAGTCTTGAAAACCACATCAAGTAGTTCTCCCAAGGAAGTAAATTCATGCTTGGGTCGAGGGGCCCAAGGTTTGTTGCCAGAGAATCTAGAAAGCAGTTGAGTATTTGTTGTAGCCTTTTCAACAGATTTTTTTTCTTGTATACTAGAAGTGAGATTGAAGACCAATTTTGAAGGAGTTGGGGTTACATTATCAACCACTCCATCATTCACAATGTCCCTATTCTTTTTGACAAACTTCCCTTTATCTTTGTTGGAAGAGGAGGAACCTTGTTTGTTGTCTTTATACAAAGTCAATTCACCTTTCTTAACCATAAATGCATCTATCCTCATAGCTTGCTTTATCATGCTATCAAAATTAAGGGGACCTTAAATTTGTACTTGATACCCAAAATCAGGAGTGAGAGTGTCCAAGAAGATATCAATTTTCTCAGATTCAGGTATTTTACGAGGATATTTTGTGCAAAGTTGTCTCCATCTCTGGAGAAATGTTAGGAATGGCTCCCCTTGTCTTTGCTTGAGATTGCAAAGGTCCCTGATGTTGATGGGATGTTGTATGTTGTGAGAATAATGTTGTATAAAGATATTGGAAATCTCATCAAAAGTCTTGATGCCGGTGGGTAGTCGAGAAAACCACTCCATGGAAGGTCCACCCAAACCTCAGGGAAAGAGACACATCAAATAGGTTTGATCATGAATAAACTCCACAGATAGGGCCCCAAATTCTCTCAAATGATCCCGAGGGTCAATGTTACCCAGATACTTATCATACTTAGGGAGTTCCACACCTTTGGGAAAAGGTGGCATATGAAGAATCCTATCAAAAGGAAAAGGACAAATGCTCTCCATCATGAATTGTTGTGCGGGTTTGTCCTTATCCTTCATAAGTTGGCTAATTTGATTTTGCATATCTTGAATTACCTTATGCAATTTGGTGGTTTTAGTCTCTTCTTTGTTAGCCACAAGTGTTTCTACTTGGAAATTTGGGGGTAGCTTAACTCCTTGTTTTTCCAAATCTAGAAAATATTTCTCTTTATCTTCTACAAGGAGTATTTCCATCATCTTGATGAGAGCTTTATTATATTTTGTAGCATTTATGTCATTTTGAGTTATTGGCTCATCATCATTACCAAGAATCTCATAAATGCTTTGACTCTAATCTTGACCCTGGTCATATGGAGGAGGGCGATGGTGATGTTGGTCTTCTTGTTGACCCTGATCATTTTGAGATTGGTCATTGGACCCACTATATTGACCTTGTAAGTAATCAAAAGGAGTTTCCATGTCGTTAATGTGAGATAGTGCCTTGTGCACCGCTTCACTATGAGTGTGAATATCGAGTGGAGAACTCATGGTCAATGTAACTCTTGTCAGATCAAAGGGGTTGATAGGATCAAAAGGATTGATATGTTCAAAAGGATCACTAAGGCAGCGAGGATTGTTAATAGGGTAAAACCAAACAGGTGACTTTCTGAAGCTTTGTTGATCTGAAAGAAATGGATTGTGTTGATCTTGAAACAAAGGATTAGAGCACAACTGGAACACTAGTTTCTGATTCATACTCAGATCTATACTAAATGGGGAGGAGGAATGTGAGGATCCCTCTTGACTATAAAATTGAACAATGGGTTCAGAATGACCTTTTCCTTGATTATGAGGTTTACTTCTACCTATTCTAGAACCATGAATGGGAAATATATTGCTGCTTCTAGTGGTAATAGGCATAGACGAAGATGAAAAGAGAGAAAACTTAGGATCCAACTTAGAACTCTATCTTTAGAAATAATGAAAAGGAGGTAATAGGCTAGAACAGCCAAGATGTGAGATGCACCCAGCATGAATCGTCGAGAGTATGGATAGAACAGTCGAGATGTGACTATCATTTCGCAAGGTACAAAAAAATAGAAAAGATAGGAAAAAGACAAAGAGAAAAGATGAGTTTGAGTAAGAATCGGTCAGTTCGCAACTTGAAACAACCAATTTTAGACTACAGACAACAAGGAAATAGGTAATTAGGCCTCAGGAAAAAATTAGATCAAACAAAAAAATCATTAGTTAGCGAGAAAAAGCTTGCTATTTTAGGACACCAAGGTATAGATTCGCATGAGAAAGTGTTGTTTCATGCGAGGAAGTGCTCAACTGCACGCGATAAAATGCAAGCTCATGTGAGGAAGTGCTCAATTTGTGAAATCTCACGCAAGAAACCTCTAGGTTTCGATAAACAAACTCAGTTTTTGAGACAAAAACCAAATTTTGAGACACAGTCAGGACTGTTCTCTGACAAAATTTCTATATTTAGGGCAGTTTTATGATAATACAGATTAGCAATCTCAGTTTGAAGGTGACAAGCACTTGTTAACAAGCATGAAGTTTCAATCAAGCAATAGTCATAAATAGTTCTACCAAGGACAAAGAAACTTGGCCTAATTATGGGAGTCTTTGTTTGATCATGATTGGACAGTTTAAGACTCGAAACAAACACTTAGTTATCCCTAAAAAAATGGTGGGGAAGACAAAATCTGTGCCCCACTGTCTTATGCATATGCATGCACCTCACACAGCAGTGTCACCCTTGAGAGGGTGCCCATATTTTTGGTGTTTCCAAGGACTAAGTATATATTTTGAAAGGTTACCCTTAAATTAAGGGCCAACATCATATACCACTTCAAGCATCTAGGTGCATACCTATGTCAAGAATCTAGGGGAGAGATTCTTCCCCCTCCCTGCGCACAGATTATGTCTTCTTTTGGAGGTGATCCGGGTAAGCATGTAACTAAGATATTTTTTAGTGGGATTTCATTCACAATAACCTTCAGTGCCTCTGATATAGATCTGGGGCTTCATAGCCACACCAACACTTGAAAGTCATACACCCCTACAAGCAGGGTTGGGAGTAGCACTGCTCAGTACAACAAGCAAGGCTTTCTCAAGATGATAGTCGAAATCATGAGAAAGAAGTTACCATGGCTTTGGAGTCTTTGGAATCAACAAAGAAGACTTTATTATAGTGAGGTGGAATCACCGGTGATAGGTGTGTACTCACTTGGGTCATTCCCATAGGTTCAACTTTCGACAGGCGCTCTAAAGGTGACACAAACTTGGCTTGGATTCAAGGGTCCAATTTTTTTATTCTCTCAAAGAGAGAAGAGCATACTTCTCTACATCTTCACCTTACCCAGACATGCAAGACATATTCATCACCGAGCTAGCTTCACTCCACCAAATCTACAAGCCTTTGGGTTTCTGATTCTCTCAAAGAGAGAAGAGCATAATCCCCTAACAAGTACATGTGTTAAAGATCCACTACCTTGCTCTACTTCCCCTGGTATCTATCATTCTAGCAACATCTAGGTCTTATTTTCATCCATGGGCATCACTTCCATGGAATTAAGAGCCTATTCCCCTACTTTTCTATCAGGACCCTTAAGAAATTTTAACAAAGCCCTGTTTAAACTATGTGAATAACAAACAGTAAACAAGCACAACATTTTTAATATGTCTTTGACAACCATCCTGCAAGCAAAGTGTTAGCAAGTTGTCATGTTCTTTGACAAGTGACCTACAGACCACTATTATACTGTAGAAGAAATCAGAAACATGAAATCAACAGCAGAAAGTAAATGTCAAAAAACCATAATAGTAAATTACAGAATCTGAAAATTTAATGACTGTCTATAAAACTTCGCTCGAGAAAGTATATCACTACGTGTGAGAAAGTATATCGCTGCACATGAGAAAGTGCGGGGACCTGCATGATAGAGTGTTTCCTCGCATGAGAGAATGTTACTGGGAGCAAAACTTTGCACGGCTTGATCTGAAATTTCGTGCGATATTTCATACTAGTGATGTACGGACAAACAATAGAGTTCAAATTTCTGTCAGAAAATTTTGAGAGTGAGGTCAGAAATCATTTTTTCTACCCCATGGTGGGTGCCAAAATGTGTGTTCTTGAAAGTGACCTCTTAAATCAGGCACAAACACAACATGGTCATTGCTCAATCATCGAATTTGCAAAACTGAACATAAATTGTCCATTCCACAAATTTGATTGAATCAACCTATTGCCTCCTATTTAGTTGGGGTTTTTCAATTACTCTTAGAATGAGAGCCAACAACCATGACCATTGCTAAAATGGAGGATTTTAAAGCATTATAAAAACTAAAATTGAAACTATTCTATGTGAGAAATGTCATTATAATCTAAGAATGAAAGTACATATATTAAGCTAAGAACTTGGAAAGATGATAGAATTAAGTTATTTGATGTATAAGCAAACTAATTAAGATGGAAAATGCTATTACTCTAAATGAAATTAAGCTAAATTATGCAACAAAAGCTTGAAAGCATGAAATAATTAAGATAAGAATTGACTATAGTTTAGATATTCTCAAAATTGTTCTTCTCAAATGAAGAAAATGAAGTCCATAATATAGAAGAACCTGGAAAGAGGATGAAGAGTTTCTTGGAAAGAAACGACTGACTCTTCATCTCCATGGAGGAAGGTGAGACAAAATGAGGAATTATTTAA